>JBAJFG010000472.1:600000-881556 GCA_037903475.1 Ancylostoma caninum | reverse complement strand
ACACACACACACACACACACACACACACACACACACACACACACACACACACACACACACACACACACACACACACACACACACACACACGTGAACTGCCAATTAAAGGCAGTGTGTCACCTCGTTTTCGTGTCTCAGATTTTACCAGATTCTGAATCTACTCGATACGCTGAATCCAACGGTATGCCTGAAATGTTACAGAAAGGTCTTTCAACCCTATTTTTAAACGTTTCTCGGGACGGGGTTAGTAACAGTTTGTCGGGTCGAGTGGACGCGTGAAGCCGTTGATCTCATCGATCGGACACGTCTAGGCGTGTTAGCCAACGCTGCAGACGTGGCGGGCAGCCAGCACATTCACGGACCGCTCCACCCAAATGGTCCGTGAACTGCACGTTCGGACCCTCCGAAAACGGGTTTCCGTCACTCTAGCGTCTGTTGGTACTTTCAGCCCCGAAACGAGATGACACACTGCTTTTAATAAGGAGTAAGATATATGTTCAATGACCTTAATCTTAGTATCATCGCAGCTTTGAAAAAAAACCGTTATCATCGGGACTATACCTCCGACAGTCATGAGGGAGATAAGTCTCCCGAAGACTTCTCAACTCTCGTGAATCATAATACGTCAGTCGCTCCTCTATTCTTTCCAATAACTCAATTCCTTTCGAATGTACTAAGTCTGGGCATTCTCAAGATACCCGGCCAAATTGGGAAATGTCAATGCTAACTGTGCAATTAGTCATCTTTTTATCTCCTTCGACCAGTCTGTTCACATGGCGTAGTAGGCGCAGTATCGTTCGAGAAAAAGATGTTCATTGCAATTAGATCTCCGACAATCGCACCTACGGCTAGGAATGGGCGCTCATAGCATATTTCACGGTAACACCAACCCACCTTCAAATTTCGTGGAAAAGGTCCTTCTTCTAAAAAAATTAGTCCAAACAAATTTTAATAAGACAGGTCGAGTCAGCTTACTCGTACTAGCACTAGCGTAAATACGAAGCTTCTTATGTATAATATTTCCGTGTATAATATTTCTATTGCTTACGTATAGTATTTTTGGATCCGCAACGCAGTTTACAAGATGTGCCAAGCTCACGTTCACGGGCATAACGACAGTTTTCAGCGATTAGATTCAGATAACTCAGGCCAGTAAGTACTTACTTGGCTCTGTTCGCGTAGCTGAATTATTCAAAACTCTTTGATTCAAGCTGAGATCTGATTATGCGTGCTTAGATGCAGGCTCACGCTCCCACCTCAAAAGAATTTTACCCACTATCGCTGCTTTATTTGTATACTGAAGCAAGAATGAATTCCTTTTTTTCTACATCGCTCTGGTTAATCTTGCTGTGACAAAACAATTGTGTGATTACTCTTTCTCTTGCTCTTATTTATTTACTCCTAATTATTTGTCCCTAAGCACGTGTTTACGACAATCTCTTAACTTCGTATCTTTGTATCCAGTAGAGTTGCAAAAGACAGACGGATTTATGCAGGTGGAGCAGTGGAGGAGAAGAGGAGTGGAGGGGTACTGGGTTCCGTGCCAAAAAGGTGGGCGGAACTGTTTGGATTCCAAAGAATGGTGGTGAGAAAGAACTGATTTTAGCTTTGAAAAGTGAGAAAGTCAAAGGTTTGTCAGAAGCTAGTGTGGGAAATCCCCCATTTGCGTCCACCGTCGAGTCATAGATGTCAAATTTTCGTTTCTTGATATCCAAAGTTGGTTTTATAAATATGTAATGTTCGAGTTATAGGTGGTAAGCATACTAGGATCTGAGCTGTCCACTTATTCATTCTCAACAGAAAAAAAACCATTAAATACGAATCATTGGTTTTTCCATTCTTTTTCGGTTTGCCTTTTTCCTTTCACACAAACCTGTAGTAGTAGGGTGTGTTCATACTACATGGTCACGCGACTTTCACTTGTAAACTGTTCGAAAGCGGCTGGTCCCATTTAGAAGCATGCACATCTATGCGTCTCGCTCGCAGTTGCGCATTCTCGCAGGAGCTATGGGACGATCTTTTGACGTGGTGAAGTAGCACCTACCCGTCTTGTTCTTTCTTCAGCTGTTTGTGATGAAGTATGAACACAGCCACATGCATCTAGGTGATGGCTATTAAATTTCGGTTATAGATGACGCCAGAAGCAAACCTTTCTTGAGAAGCGGCTGAAACTGATTAGTTTGATAGGAGGGAAGAAGTGGTGAGCACCTAAATGAAGTAGCATTTATAAAAACCACATCTAAACGTAAAGTGCGGAGAAAAGCAAATTTATTCAGAAGGCGAAGAGGTTTGTGCTTAAATAGGTTTTGTTTTCTTCTCCACAAAGATACGTAAGTGTGGTATGAACGAACCGCTCACTGACCGGATGAGCTCGGAGTAGTTAATGAAACCAGTGGTTTTTTCTGTAGATCAAGCTCGACCTAATATGTTGATGCAAAAAATCTGCTTGGTTCTCCAAGGACCTGTAAATTCATTGGAATGCGGTTCGACACCTCAACATTGTAAGCAGCCCATAGAGCGAAGCTCGAAAAGCAAAACAGATACTTGTTAGGTCAAAATTCACTGACGATGCATGCATGTGGATGGCATTGCCTGCTGGAGTGTATGTCAGTGGATCTAAACATAATACCCTGCAATCACTAGCTTAGATCTAT
Organism: Ancylostoma caninum; assembly: GCA_037903475.1. Taxonomy (NCBI): domain Eukaryota; kingdom Metazoa; phylum Nematoda; class Chromadorea; order Rhabditida; family Ancylostomatidae; genus Ancylostoma; species Ancylostoma caninum. The sequence goes on along the minus strand of JBAJFG010000472.1, from coordinate 878,902 downwards.
GATGAAATGGCAGCAAGAGAAATTCGTGAGGAAGTAATCATTTCTGACCGTTTTATTGCAGGTTATTGCTAAGCAAGCTTAGCCTGAGCCTTAGAGTTGGGCTTAAACCCTATACTTGAGCCCTGGTTTAGCCTAAGATCATGCATATTCTTTAAGATGGAAAAATTTGCAAAATCAGTAGCTGGTCATTCTCTTGAAAAATGACTGCCACATTTGTGTTCAACCTCTCGAAAGAACCTCACTCACAGGCAAGCATATTACAGCTACTGATCCTTAGGGAGAAATAGCGAAAAATCAATGAAATCGAAGTAGTCGATGAACCAATCTCTGGCGAGAAGTAGATCAAAATTTCTGCCACCTTGTGGAGAAAGAAAGGGCAAAGTTGGGTCCCGATCAATTGTCTGCCTGCGATTTCTGTTCATAAAACACATACTTTGCATACATATGTACAGTCAAGAAGGGATATGTGTGGAGAGCATGAAAATAAAATAGCGGCAAGAAAGAATTAATCTCTGATTGGCAAGGAAAAACTATCCAACGTGAGCTATTCGTTGTCGAATGTTAGTTAACAATAGAATTGTACCATCACATCATGATTATAGCGATAAATGGAAATAGACGTGATGATCTCCACTGATTGCAACGTGGCAGTGCGAAGTTGGATACAGCTTGTTTCCAGCGAGATAAGTTGAACACAACTTGTCTCTGCTACAGATATGTTGGGAACAACTTATCTTCTTTAAGGTAAGTTGAATGCAAGATGTTTTGTGTGAGATAAGTTGGAAACAAATTGTCATTGATTCGACTTCACCAAACACATGTTGGATACAACTTGTTTTGACCCCGGATAAGTTGCATCCAACTTGTTTCAACCCTCATTAAGTTGAATACAGCTTGTTTGGGCATCATAAGTTGGAAACAACTTGTTTAAATTGGAACCTGTAAATTCATTGGAATGTGGTTCGACACCTCAACATTGTAAGCAGCCCATAGAGCAGAGCTCGAAAAGCAAAACAGACACTATGGGCTATACAATCTATTGACGACGGGCGATCGGCGGCCGCCAATGTTGGCAACTGTGACGTTAGTGCCTCTCGATTGGTCGCCAACATTGGCGATCGGCGGCCTTTGAGGTAGTTATTTTGAAGTGCTGCCGCAGTTATGTAACTACAGATTAGTCCTTTCCGTCGAATAATGTGGAATTGTGACTTCTGCGTGGTTCCTGAACGTGATAGGAGGTCAATTTTAGCAATCAACATCGCTCTCCGAGCTGTTTGCTTATGGCATAATTTCCCCTCCAGCCAGCAATTCCTGCCTCCTCTGTCCTCCGCATCGCGCTTTTCGCCTATAAAATCCGTCTCGCCTCTGCAGCCAGCAGGGGCTTGGAGGAATGGAATGGTCGCTCTTCTCCCATAATGTTTGCACGGCGGCTGACAGGTGGTTGTGATACACCTCTCTGGACTCTCGTTGCTCATCAGGCTTGCTCTCCAACTACAACTACTGCTTCTTCATCTAGCCCAACAGGCCGAAAACGACGAGCTGCCGAGGTGGTGCGAGTGACGGTGGTGACCAATCAGAAGTACGACCCGTCGAGGAACGACGCACACATGGAGACGATGAAGGCCTTGGTGAGTGTGATCCATCAGGCAGTGCAGGCGAAGCAGTGCATCTGTTCCAGCTCAACGACTATACGCAGTCCCAGAAAGTGGTCTACGACAGGAGTATGGTCCGTGAGAGGGCGAGAAACGTTGGCGGAAAATTCGCCGTCCTCTACATAGTGCAGAATGCTGACTGCGGTCAGGTACTGAATCCCGTTTCTTCTGAATGTAGCTCAGTCACAAGTGATGGCAGGAGCGATTCTCCTGCAAACAAAACTACTATTTTCATTTTGGTTCGGTAATAATGAAGCATTAAGGTGAGCAACTTCGCGCGTGGAGCGAGGAGGCAAGCGAAATTCATCACTAAGATGGGAATGAGATGCGGAGGCAGGCCCGAGGTCCCCATCAACTGATCAGTCATAGACCTACATGCAACAATAAACTGAATAGATAAACTTATGTCCGGAGCCATGTGTGTGGAACCTTATACTGAAGGTGGCGATGAACGGGATATTGTCCCCAGGCATCGCCGGTTTTCGCTGTTTTTCGCCTATTCGTAACGAACCGATGTTGGAAACTAATTTTTGTTGTAGCTAGCTTCATCGTGAACCAACCATCTGATTTTTTCTCCATTAGATTAAGGCTGTGAAATAACTTCTAGAGGCCTACTCATCGATTATTTTATGGGGAAAGATTAGATTTTTATAGAGAAAGAAAAACCAGTGCTTTAAATTTATAGGGACACTTGGGCTTGATGAAACTATTTACTCAGAAAGAGGAAATTAACAGTGTACTTGTTACCAGAGAGTTCTTCCCTAATCAGTGCTAGTCCAAACATCCGATTCTCCAGAGTGGTGAGAGGGTTCTTGATAAGGTTCGGCACAAGATTGATCTTAGTTCCTTGAAAAGTCCTTTCATATCTTTCAGCGTCAAAACTCTTGCTTCATTAACTCTGGCTCCATCTAGAATTCGTGCTAGAAATCTTTTCCGCTAAGAATGGGTGTCCAGCAGCATTTTTCACGCACAAGATGTCAAGTTTGGGGCAGCTTTTCCGTGCTCTGGCAGCCTGTTTCACGGGGATGACTCCACTTTCTTCACCTAAGATGAACTTCTGTCAGAGGTAACATCTCAGATGTGGTGTTAAATGATCAAACAGGATCTGCTGAATGTCATTGCGTTGAATTCTGGTTAACAACAGTCTGCGCATCAAGGGTACCATTGTTCATGAGTGTAGCCGTGTAGGAGTGCTCCATGTCAGGCGCTTTGTTAGAGGAATAACTGTTATCACTACCATTTTTATTTGAATCTGCACTTTGTACGCGAATGGGTAAGCCATGTAATGAACAACAGTCTATTTGAAGCATATTCCTCCTTTTCTCTAAACACTCATAGTTCCTCGAATCTAATCTCCTTTCCTGGCTTCTTCGTGGAAGACTCTAGGTGCAGTCAAGTCCCAAAATAGTTTTCTTTCTATATTAGGTACAAAATAGCTTTACTAGAAAGGTACTCATTAGGAAAGGAATTTTTTCTTACTCAAGCATTCCCCATGCAACAGTGAGGAATCGTTACCTTGGTGTTCCCTCTCTTGAATCTAGACGAAAACTCTTTGATGTATGCATGGTCTATAAAATACCACACGCATGGGATTTTGAAAAGACTAAAATATTCTTTTCTTTAGTGACATCCATAGTCAGGGGTAGCGAATTTAAAATCTTTTATAGACGACCGCGAAGCTCTATAAGGGCCAAGAGTTTCACAGTCCGAGCGGGAACGGCATACGTCTCTTTGAGCAAAAAGGCACCTATCATAAATTCTCTTGCTGCTTTCAAAAGATTTGCCATCCCTAAGATAACTACCTTCTAACAGAGTAATGGTGCGGTTTCAGTTCTAGCTTGCTATGATTGCATTGAAAGGAACGTTAATACTGATTTTTACTCATGTAGTGATAACCAATTTTTAGCGTCTGTCTTAAACAGCGCAATGAATTTATTTATTTATTTAGCTTGATCCTCCGGCGACTCTCAGGTTTCTTTTGGGCTCGCTTCGCTCTGCTCGCATTCGTGTATATGCTCCTCCCTACTAAGGTCCAGCGCACCACCCCTTGCTTATGTGGCCCCGTCCTGTGACGTTCCCCTAGTACTGGACGCCAGCGCATCGCTTCCACAGCATTAACCCGTTTAATTTCATTACCCCAGTGCCCGTGCTGCTCTCCTCTGTAACAGGTAACATTTGTCTTCCGCCTGGCTCATCTTCTTCTTACTAGCGGCATCACACACACACACACACACACACACACACACACACACACACACACACACACACACACACACACACACACACACACACACACACACACACACACACACACACACACACGTGAACTGCCAATTAAAGGCAGTGTGTCACCTCGTTTTCGTGTCTCAGATTTTACCAGATTCTGAATCTACTCGATACGCTGAATCCAACGGTATGCCTGAAATGTTACAGAAAGGTCTTTCAACCCTATTTTTAAACGTTTCTCGGGACGGGGTTAGTAACAGTTTGTCGGGTCGAGTGGACGCGTGAAGCCGTTGATCTCATCGATCGGACACGTCTAGGCGTGTTAGCCAACGCTGCAGACGTGGCGGGCAGCCAGCACATTCACGGACCGCTCCACCCAAATGGTCCGTGAACTGCACGTTCGGACCCTCCGAAAACGGGTTTCCGTCACTCTAGCGTCTGTTGGTACTTTCAGCCCCGAAACGAGATGACACACTGCTTTTAATAAGGAGTAAGATATATGTTCAATGACCTTCATCTTAGTATCATCGCAGCTTTGAAAAAAAACCGTTATCATAGGAGCTATACCTCCGACAGTCATGGGGGGAATAGTCTGCGAAGACTTCTCAACTCTCGTGAATCATAATACGTAAGTCGCTCCTCTATTCTTTCCAATAACTCAATTCCTTTCGAATGTACTAAGTCTGGGCATTCTCAAGATACCCGCCAGAGATTGGAAATGTCAATGCTAACTGTGCAATTAGTCATCTTTTTATCTCCTTCCGAAGCGCTTTAGTGGAGGAGGTGTATTGGACCCCGTCCAAAGTAAAGAGAGTAGCAGGCTCGGCTCCGACAATCGCACCTACGGCTAGGAATGGGCGCTCATAGCATATTTCACGGTAACACCAACCCACCTTCAAATTTCGTAGAAAAGGTCCTTCTTCTAAAAAAATTAGTCCAAACAAATTTTAATAAGACAGGTCGAGTCAGCTTACTCGTACTAGCACTAGCGTAAATACGAAGCTTCTTATGTATAATATTTCCGTGTATAATATTTCTATTGCTTACGTATAGTATTTTTGGATCCGCAACGCAGTTTACAAGATGTGCCAAGCTCACGTTCACGCGCATAACGACAGTTTTCAGCGATTAGATTCAGATAACTCAGGCCAGTAAGTACTTACTTGGCTCTGTTCGCGTAGCTGAATTATTCAAAACTCTTTGATTCAAGCTGAGATCTGATTATGCGTGCTTAGATGCAGGCTCACGCTCCCACCTCAAAAGAATTTTACCCACTATCGCTGCTTTATTTGTATACTGAAGCAAGAATGAATTCCTTTTTTTCTACATCGCTCTGGTTAATCTTGCTGTGACAAAACAATTGTGTGATTACTCTTTCTCTTGCTCTTATTTATTTACTCCTAATTATTTGTCCCTAAGCACGTGTTTACGACAATCTCTTAACTTCGTATCTTTGTATCCAGTAGAGTTGCAACAGACAGACGGATTTATGCAGGTGGAGCAGTGGAGGAGAAGAGGAGTGGAGGGGTACTGGGTTCCGTGCCAAAAAGGTGGGCGGAACTGTTTGGATTCCAAAGAATGGTGGTGAGAAAGAACTGATTTTAGTTTTGAAAAGTGAGAAAGTCAAAGGTTTGTCAGAAGCTAGTGTGGGAAATCCCCCATTTGCGTCCACCTTCGAGTCATAGATGTCAAATTTTCGTTTCTTGATATCCAAAGTTGGTTTTATAAATATGTAATGTTCGAGTTATAGGTGGTAAGCATACTAGGATCTGAGCTGTCCACTTATTCATTCTCAACAGAAAAAAACCATTAAATACGAATCATTGGTTTTTCCATTCTTTTTTCGGTTTGCCTTCCTTTTTTTGGCACAAACCTGTGAGTAGTAGGGTGTGTTCATACTACATCGTAGCGCGACTTTCACTTGTAAACTGTTCGAAAGCGGCTGGTCCCATTTAGAAGCATGCACATACTATGGTCTCGCTCGTCGCGTTTGTTCGCAGGAGCTATGGGACGATCTTTTGACGTGGTGAAGTAGCACCTACCCGTCTTGTTCTTTCTTCAGCTGTTTGGCGATGAAGTATGAACACAGCCACATGCATCTAGGTGATGGCTATTAAATTTCGGTTATGGATCAACGCAGAGCAAACCTTTCTTGAGAAGCGGCTGAAACTGATTAGTTTGATCGGAGGGAAGAAGTGGTGAGCACCTAAATGAAGTAGCATTTATAAAAACCACATCTAAACGTAAAGTGCGGAGAAAAGCAAATTTATTCAGAAGGCGAAGAGGTTTGTGCTTGAATAGGTTTTGTTTTCTTCTCCACAAAGATACGTAAGTGTGGTATGAACGAACCGCTCACTGACCGGATGAGCCCGGAGTAGTTAATGAAACCAGTGGTTTTTTCTGTAGATCAAGCTCGACCTAATATGTTGATGCAAAATATCTGCTTGGTTCTCCAAGGACCTGTAAATTCATTGGAATGCGGTTCGACACCTCAACATTGTAAGCAGCCCATAGAGCGAAGCTCGAAAAGCAAAACAGATACTTGTTAGGTCAAAATTCACTGACGATGCATGCATGTGGATGGCATTGCCTGCTGGAGTGTATGTCAGTGGATCTAAACATAATACCCTGCAATCACTAGCTTAGATCTATGATGAAATGGCAGCAAGAGAAATTCGTGAGGAAGTAATCATTTCTGACCGTTTTATTGCAGGTTATTGCTAAGCAAGCTTAGCCTGAGCCTTAGAGTTGGGCTTAAACCCTATACTTGAGCCCTGGTTTAGCCTTAAGATCATGCATATTCTTTAAGATGGAAAAATTTGCAAAATCAGTAGCTGGTCATCCTCTTGAAAAATGACTGCCACATTTGTGTTCAACCTGTCAAAGAACCTCACTCACAGGCAGACAAGTATTCACTGATCCTTAGGGAGAAATAGCGAAAAATCAATGAAATCGAAGTAGTCGATGAACCAATCTCTGGCGAGAAGTAGATCAAAATTTCTGCCACCTTGTGGAGAAAGAAAGGGCAAAGTTGGGTCCCGATCAATTGTCTGCCTGCGATTTCTGTTCATAAAACACATACTTTGCATACATATGTACAGTCAAGAAGGGATATGTGTGGAGAGCATGAAAATAAAATAGCGGCAAGAAAGAATTAATCTCTGATTGGCAAGGAAAAACTATCCAACGTGAGCTATTCGTTGTCGAATGTTAGTTAACAATAGAATTGTACCATCACATCATGATTATAGCGATAAATGGAAATAGACGTGATGATCTCCACTGATTGCAACGTGGCAGTGCGAAGTTGGATACAGCTTGTTTCCAGCGAGATAAGTTGAACACAACTTGTCTCTGCTACAGATATGTTGGGAACAACTTATCTTCTTTAAGGTAAGTTGAATGCAAGATGTTTTGTGTGAGATAAGTTGGAAACAAATTGTCATTGATTCGACTTCACCAAACACATGTTGGATACAACTTGTTTTGACCCCGGATAAGTTGCATCCAACTTGTTTCAACCCTCATTAAGTTGAATACAGCTTGTTTGGGCATCATAAGTTGGAAACAACTTGTTTAAAACTTCTGACTAAGGACCTGTAAATTCATTGGAATGTGGTTCGACACCTCAACATTGTAAGCAGCCCATAGAGCAGAGCTCGAAAAGCAAAACAGACACTATGGGCTATACAATCTATTGACGACGGGCGATCGGCGGCCGCCAATGTTGGCAACTGTGACGTTAGTGCCTCTCGATTGGTCGCCAACATTGGCGATCGGCGGCCTTTGAGGTAGTTATTTTGAAGTGCTGCCGCAGTTATGTAACTACAGATTAGTCCTTTCCGTCGAATAATGTGGAATTGTGACTTCTGCGTGGTTCCTGAACGTGATAGGAGGTCAATTTTAGCAATCAACATCGCTCCTCCGAGCAAAGTTTGCTCTGCGTTAATCCATAACCGGAATTTAATAGCCATTACCTATTGTGGTACTACCCGTTTCCAGAGCATCCTTTGTTGTCGACCTGTATAAAAATGCCTCCTCAGGTAGCACTGCATCGGCTTTCGAAGGAATGGCAGCACTCGCTCTCTTCCTTGCAGTCATCGCTGCTGCACAGGTAAGTTCTAAACACAGTGATCAGCACTGGACTAGTCGTCGCTTCTTCAGGCTTGCTCTCCAACTACAACTACTGCTTCTTCATCTAGCCCAACAGGCCGAAAACGACGAGCTGCCGAGGTGGTGCGAGTGACGGTGGTGACCAATCAGAAGTACGACCCGTCGAGGAACGACGCACACATGGAGACGATGAAGGCCTTGGTGAGTGTGATCCATCAGGCAGTGCAGGCGAAGCAGTGCATCTGTTCCAGCTCAACGACTATACGCAGTCCCAGAAAGTGGTCTACGACAGGAGTATGGTCCGTGAGAGGGCGAGAAACGTTGGCGGAAAATTCGCCGTCCTCTACATAGTGCAGAATGCTGACTGCGGTCAGGTACTGAATCCCGTTTCTTCTGAATGTAGCTCAGTCACAAGTGATGGCAGGAGCGATTCTCCTGCAAACAAAACTACTATTTTCATTTTGGTTCGGTAATAATGAAGCATTAAGGTGAGCAACTTCGCGCGTGGAGCGAGGAGGCAAGCGAAATTCATCACTAAGATGGGAATGAGATGCGGAGGCAGGCCCGAGGTCCCCATCAACTGATCAGTCATAGACTTACATGCAACAATAAACTGAATAGATAAACTAATGCATGGAGCGATTCTGAAAAAAAAAAGAATGAAAAAAGCTATTTCCCCATTGCTAATTTTCTGACTGCTAACCGGACTTTCAGGCGTTGGGTTAGAATTAGCCCGTCCTGATCAACCTGCGGGCGCTCATGAATTGCTGCTAGCGCCGCCTCAAACCAAGCTGTAGCTCCGTTGTGTATTAATGAGTTGCACCCAGTATCCCTGTAAATTGGTCCTCTCCTCTAATTAATTCTCCGCCTTGCCTTCTGGTTATTATTTAATCGCGTCGGTCCGACAGTGCTTATGCCGCGACAGCAGTTAGGGTGTGCAGCACGTTTGAAGATCCGTGTAGTCGCCAAATCCATCGAGAATAGGACAACACAAAACAACAAACACTCACAACTACATACTGGATGGTTTCCACCGAGCATAAGGAAAACGAGCATATATTATACTATGGTAACATCGAGAATTGTAAACATGTTCACATACACAAATTCACCTTCACATGGGATCAACACGTTTACCCAGGGATGGCTGTAACCGACAGCCACCCGTGGGTATGAGATTACCTATCCTTCTAGTGGTGCATTCTGGTCTAGAATGGCGACTCGGTAATGTTGTAGGCAATCGACTAGACGTGTGGCGCGGTGCAACTCAACAAAATCACAGTACGGTATGGGTACTCGCAAAATGACACGATTGAACGGTGATGGTCAGATGTTATTCACGGCAGACCTACAGACATCGTTTCGAGCACCTTGGTTATTAGCTTAAATGATGTTCTCATACAATTTACTTTGGCATTGTCGTAGGTAAAGACCACCAGTCATAAACCACTGTGACAAACGCAAATTACGGAAGATATTATATGTATTGATCGAAAGCTATGACAAAAAATGCTTTGTTCATTGGAATAGAATTACAGCACGATTTCTTCCCAAGACCATGACAGGTAGCAATCCAGTCGCATGTGTGTGTGTCTATGTTGCCACTGCCACCCTAGTGACATCTCTGTCTACGAGTTCGCAACTTTACATACTAAGTGTGAAGTGATGTGGTGTGGATGAGAAAATGGTAGGCTGGTCGAGTGCTGTGATGAGGGTCACCGGCGTTCAATCTCAGCCATTCGCGCGTTCGGAGCGCCTGCCCACACCGTTTCTCGCGGCATCACACCTGCGGGACAAACGCAAAAGTGGGTGGAGTTGGCGCGCCTATTCCGCCGTCAGTTGCGCCTTATCATGCATTTGACCTGATTCTGCTATGGGATGGCAAGATTAAGGCAGGTCTTGTTCTATTGCAACAGGTGACTACAAAAATAGTACAAAAATGTGTTCGCCAGAGACGTATGTGCTTCCTGCGCAAGCGCTCGATGAGCCGGAGGACATCCGCGGCGAGGCGGACTTTGCCGTCCGCGCCGCGTCGGCACGCGACCGCATCTCACGCATCCTGGCCAAACGGTACACTGGACCACAGTTTCAACCGAGCCTCAGATGGCCAGAGAAGTCTCGTAGGGGCTCGTCTAGTCTCCGCCACATCGGACACCTATGGGCGCCGGCGCATCACTCTCACTGCTGTTCTTCCCTCAACGGCAACTCTTCCCTACCGAGCGGCGACGCACATCTGACATAGCTAAAGGATCGTTTCATGTCACCTTCGCCACCATCTGTGCGGGCGCAACCCCCATCCCCGTCATCCCTCCTCCGCCTGGTTCCTCCTCTTCGATACAAACTTTTATGCGGTCATGTAATTATAGACCTATCTCACTCATTCCGACCGTGTTGAAAACAACTGTCGGCCATTAGCATGTCTGAACATGACTAACGTGGCCAAAACACCTTTAAATCAAGGTGAAAATCAAAATTTGCAACTTCTTTTAGTACATAACTCGATGCGCTGAACGCGATGGTGTCGGTAGTTTTTGACGACAGTGGCTGGTTCTCCTGTACATACATACATACACACACTCTGACATGCTGACATAAAATGCCAATTAATATTAACTATGATGTTCCTTTTGCTAATGTTCCTTTTAATACTCAAAAACATATTGGGATTTTTCGGTGCATAAAATTCCGGTTGGCCTCAAAAAGTAGATTAACAGTGGGTAGTAGGGCAATGTGAGTGTTATGGAGCTCGACTCGCACGAGACTGACTTCGATAGCAAGGGACAGCGTGTTCTTGTCCTCTGATGGGGTTATGAAAGAGACAGAAATGGAGTCAATTTACTTAATTTGTAGGGTTGCGGTTTCAGGCCAGGGAATCCCCACACTTTCTGTAAAAAAAAACTCTATTGATTATCAGTTATGTCATCAAAAGGGAGTGCATTCCAATCTGACCACCAAACAAAATCAAATCTCAGTTTGGTCTTGTTCATGGAAAAAATTGATGGTAGGTTTACGAGAAAAAAAGATCTGCATTTTCCAGTAAAATATTGCCATTCAAGAAACGTGCAGCGAATTCGCATTAGTCAGGCCATCCCAGGACTGAAGTGCCACACGGGTCCGAGTCGAAGCGCCGCTTTGATTGTGGGTCGGCAAAACTGGAGCGGCGAAGCGTCTATTTTCACCCGACCGGCAGGCTAGAGATCGAATAAGGTTTTATGCTTTTAAGTCAAGATGCTCGAAAATTACAATTACTTGGAAGACTTCCCCTAGTAAAATTATCAAAAATTAGGCCACTTTTACGAAACGGGGTCTTTCGAGGCGCTGTGATGTAAAATCGGGAACTTTCACCGTCTCAAGCAGATTTCTATTGAAAAGTCAGCAAAGTTCTGAGGGAAATTACTGTAGGTGAAAAAGCAGAAAGTTGGGTTGCATCGACAGAGCAGTTTGAAGCCGGTCGTTTTTGAAAACACGTTTCCTCTGAAAAATCTTCTTCTCTGAATAATAACCCAGTTTCCGCTCAAAAAAAAAACTTTTTTCAGAAATCACCCATAACTTTTATGAAAAAAATCAGTCATCACCACAGGTTGAGCTCATTTAAGCAGACCACACTGAGTATACCTGAATCATGGATATTTTCTTCTGCGATAGGGTAAAACAAAAATAGTGGTGAATATGTCTTACGGTTTTTCATTGGCTTTCTAGCTCTTCTAATCCTCGTGATTGTTTTAAAGGAATGGAGGAAAACTGAATTCCCATCTATACTGCTAACCACGTGGAAGGTTTGAATAGCATCAAGAGGAAGTTGGAAGCCAATAGCCATTACCCTCGCCGAGAAAGCATTCCCCATACAATCCGCTGCTGTCAAACAGTATAAAAGAGCGTGCAGTTGAGGCGGTACATCATCCGACGACAAAATGGCTCTTCTCCTCGTCCTTTTCGCAGTCCATGCTGTTTTCGGCCCAATACAGGTAAGCTTAAATTGTAAAAATTGGTGACCAGAGCAATATAAAGCCCCACTGCCTCAAGGCCTGCGCTCCAGCTACTACCACTAAGCCCATCGAACCACAAAATAAAACTGGAAAACGCGAGGTCGAGGAGGTGCACGCAACGGTGGTTACCAACCAGAAGTACAACCCATCGTTGAACGACGCACACTTGAAGACGATGAGAGCTATGGTGGGTGTCTACAATCTGCCAGTGAGGAGGAACAATGTCTTGGTTCCAGCTTAGCGACTACTGCAAATCCAAAGAAATCGTGTACAATCGAGATATGGTGCGGGAGGCTGTGACCAACGTGGGCGGCAAGTTCGCCGTCGCCTACACTGTGTTAGGCGCTGACTGCGATGAGGCACGTTATTTCACTTCTTATTGTGAATGGTTCCACTGTGATGCATCCACATGTGCAGAAACTATGAACATATCTTCTCGGTGAATCTGATCTTGGAGACGCACACAATTGAGATCACAATTGCAGTAATAGTGACGTTTTTAGGTGAACCACTTTGCAAATGGAGCAAAGAGTCAGGCAAAGTTCATCACTCGAATCGAAATCAAATGCGGAGGCAAGACGGAGTTTGTGATCAATTGATCAGTTGTCTCATTCTTGACAGTAGTAAAGTTTTATATCGAAGATGAGGAACCAGGCGGAGGAGGGATGACACGGATGGGGGTTGCGCCCGCACAAATGGTGGCGAAGGTGACATGAAACGATCCTTTAGCTATGTCAGATGTGCGTCGCCGCTCGGTAGGGAAGAGTTGCCGTTGAGGGAAGAACAGCAGTGAGAGTGATGCGCCGGCGCCCATAGGTGTCCGATGTGGCGGAGACTAGACGAGCCCCTACGAGACTTCTCTGGCCATCTGAGGCTCGGTTGAAACTGTGGTCCAGTGTACCGTTTGGCCAGGATGCGTGAGATGCGGTCGCGTGCCGACGCGGCGCGGACGGCAAAGTCCGCCTCGCCGCGGATGTCCTCCGGCTCATCGAGCGCTTGCGCAGGAAGCACATACGTCTCTGGCGAACACATTTTTGTACTATTTTTGTAGTCACCTGTTGCAATAGAACAAGACCTGCCTTAATCTTGCCATCCCATAGCAGAATCAGGTCAAATGCATGATAAGGCGCAACTGACGGCGGAATAGGCGCGCCAACTCCACCCACTTTTGCGTTTGTCCCGCAGGTGTGATGCCGCGAGAAACGGTGTGGGCAGGCGCTCCGAACGCGCGAATGGCTGAGATTGAACGCCGGTGACCCTCATCACAGCACTCGACCAGCCTACCATTTTCTCATCCACACCACATCACTTCACACTTAGTATGTAAAGTTGCGAACTCGTAGACAGAGATGTCACTAGGGTGGCAGTGGCAACATAGACACACACACATGCGACTGGATTGCTACCTGTCATGGTCTTGGGAAGAAATCGTGCTGTAATTCTATTCCAATGAACAAAGCATTTTTTGTCATAGCTTTCGATCAATACATATAATATCTTCCGTAATTTGCGTTTGTCACAGTGGTTTATGACTGGTGGTCTTTACCTACGACAATGCCAAAGTAAATTGTATGAGAACATCATTTAAGCTAATAACCAAGGTGCTCGAAACGATGTCTGTAGGTCTGCCGTGAATAACATCTGACCATCACCGTTCAATCGTGTCATTTTGCGAGTACCCATACCGTACTGTGATTTTGTTGAGTTGCACCGCGCCACACGTCTAGTCGATTGCCTACAACATTACCGAGTCGCCATTCTAGACCAGAATGCACCACTAGAAGGATAGGTAATCTCATACCCACGGGTGGCTGTCGGTTACAGCCATCCCTGGGTAAACGTGTTGATCCCATGTGAAGGTGAATTTGTGTATGTGAACATGTTTACAATTCTCGATGTTACCATAGTATAATATATGCTCGTTTTCCTTATGCTTGGTGGAAACCATCCAGTATGTAGTTGTGAGTGTTTGTTGTTTTGTGTTGTCCTATTCTCGATGGATTTGGCGACTACACGGATCTTCAAACGTGCTGCACACCCTAACTGCTGTCGCGGCATAAGCACTGTCGGACCGACGCGATTAAATAATAACCAGAAGGCAAGGCGGAGAATTAATTAGAGGAGAGGACCAATTTACAGGGATACTGGGTGCAACTCATTAATACACAACGGAGCTACAGCTTGGTTTGAGGCGGCGCTAGCAGCAATTCATGAGCGCCCGCAGGTTGATCAGGACGGGCTAATTCTAACCCAACGCCTGAAAGTCCGGTTAGCAGTCAGAAAATTAGCAATGGGGAAATAGCTTTTTTCATTCTTTTTTTTTTCAGAATCGCTCCATGCATTAGTTTATCTATTCAGTTTATTGTTGCATGTAAGTCTATGACTGATCAGTTGATGGGGACCTCGGGCCTGCCTCCGCATCTCATTCCCATCTTAGTGATGAATTTCGCTTGCCTCCTCGCTCCACGCGCGAAGTTGCTCACCTTAATGCTTCATTATTACCGAACCAAAATGAAAATAGTAGTTTTGTTTGCAGGAGAATCGCTCCTGCCATCACTTGTGACTGAGCTACATTCAGAAGAAACGGGATTCAGTACCTGACCGCAGTCAGCATTCTGCACTATGTAGAGGACGGCGAATTTTCCGCCAACGTTTCTCGCCCTCTCACGGACCATACTCCTGTCGTAGACCACTTTCTGGGACTGCGTATAGTCGTTGAGCTGGAACAGATGCACTGCTTCGCCTGCACTGCCTGATGGATCACACTCACCAAGGCCTTCATCGTCTCCATGTGTGCGTCGTTCCTCGACGGGTCGTACTTCTGATTGGTCACCACCGTCACTCGCACCACCTCGGCAGCTCGTCGTTTTCGGCCTGTTGGGCTAGATGAAGAAGCAGTAGTTGTAGTTGGAGAGCAAGCCTGAAGAAGCGACGACTAGTCCAGTGCTGATCACTGTGTTTAGAACTTACCTGTGCAGCAGCGATGACTGCAAAGAAGAGAGCGAGTGCTGCCATTCCTTCGAAAGCCGATGCAGTGCTACCTGAGGAGGCATTTTTATACAGGTCGACAACAAAGGATGCTCTGGAAACGGGTAGTACCACAATAGGTAATGGCTATTAAATTCCGGTTATGGATTAACGCAGAGCAAACTTTGCTCGGAGGAGCGATGTTGATTGCTAAAATTGACCTCCTATCACGTTCAGGAACCACGCAGAAGTCACAATTCCACATTATTCGACGGAAAGGACTAATCTGTAGTTACATAACTGCGGCAGCACTTCAAAATAACTACCTCAAAGGCCGCCGATCGCCAATGTTGGCGACCAATCGAGAGGCACTAACGTCACAGTTGCCAACATTGGCGGCCGCCGATCGCCCGTCGTCAATAGATTGTATAGCCCATAGTGTCTGTTTTGCTTTTCGAGCTCTGCTCTATGGGCTGCTTACAATGTTGAGGTGTCGAACCACATTCCAATGAATTTACAGGTCCTTAGTCAGAAGTTTTAAACAAGTTGTTTCCAACTTATGATGCCCAAACAAGCTGTATTCAACTTAATGAGGGTTGAAACAAGTTGGATGCAACTTATCCGGGGTCAAAACAAGTTGTATCCAACATGTGTTTGGTGAAGTCGAATCAATGACAATTTGTTTCCAACTTATCTCACACAAAACATCTTGCATTCAACTTACCTTAAAGAAGATAAGTTGTTCCCAACATATCTGTAGCAGAGACAAGTTGTGTTCAACTTATCTCGCTGGAAACAAGCTGTATCCAACTTCGCACTGCCACGTTGCAATCAGTGGAGATCATCACGTCTATTTCCATTTATCGCTATAATCATGATGTGATGGTACAATTCTATTGTTAACTAACATTCGACAACGAAAAGCTCACGTTGGATAGTTTTTCCTTGCCAATCAGAGATTAATTCTTTCTTGCCGCTATTTTTTTCTCATGCTTTCCACACATATCCCTTCTTGACTGTACATATGTATGCAAAGTATGTGTTTTGTGAACAGAAATCGCAGGCAGACAACTGATCGGGACCCAACTTTGCCCTTTCTTTCTCCACAAGGTGGCAGAAATTTTGATCTACTTCTCGCCAGAGATTGGTTCATCGACTACTTCGATTTCATTGATTTTTCGCTATTTCTCCCTAAGGATCAGTGAATACTTGTCTGCCTGTGAGTGAGGTTTTTTGATAGGTTGAACACAAATGTGGCAGTCATTTTGCAAGAGAATGACCAGCTACTGATTTTGCAAATTTTTCCATCTTAAAGAATGTGCATGATCTTAAGGCTAAACCAGGGCTCAAGCATAGGGTTTAAGCCCAACTCTAAGGCTCAGGCTAAGCTTGAACGCGAGTGTCCTCCACTCCTTTTTTTCTCTTTGAGCACGCTAAACACGAACATAGCTATCACGAAAATTTTGGTTTTAATCCAAATCGGAAGAATCGCCAACTTCGATTTCTTTCTGCTCAAACTTTGCATAGGACATTGCTTGAGGTGTTATCCCGTATATCGCATCCACTTGTACCATAACCCCACATTCTCAGAGTTGCATTGATGTACTATCTCCTACGAATCCTCTCATATCTTTCAGAGAGGGACTCTTTCTGGGGCCCGTCCTGACTCTCAATATCGTCATGTCACATGGCATTTTCCACCATTTTTTCTGCCATAAGCCTAGTTTCATCCTACTGGAATGGAGGTTACGGTGCGAAATGGATTTGTCTTCAACACCTCAATTAATATTCTTTGGCAGAATTTCAGCTTAAAACGCTCCAGGAGTTTGTTGTTCACAAAAGTGGAGTTTTCGCGACCTGCAACTGTCTGAATCTTTCGTAACTAATTCTCCAAAATAAAGAAAAAAGATGACATTTGCTTATAAAGGAAGTGCATGAAATTGAGCTGCCAATCCAAGACCACACCTATGTGGCTGGAGAGCCTACCCAAAATGATGTCACAGGCCACACCTGAAGTTTGCTAAGCCTGTTCATGAAAAGCGAGAGACTTTTGTTTGCTTCATAATCAACTGGTTGGCTGACTAGTGCTCCAGCATCTTACAGCCCATTTATGCCCTTGCGGAATGGAGTGTTTATACTTATTTGCAACGCGATGGCGTCGCGGCGACGGCCTTAACACGCGCGACAAGACGGGTAGCGGAGCCGTCGTGTCGCTCCGTCGCGCCATGCTGAACGTCGAAAATTTACGTGCCCACGCAAAATTACATGCACACCCCCGATTTAGCGGGGATCATGGATTTCCACGGACTGTCTTGGACCTCATGGTCTCGTTTCTGCTCTAGAATGTTCACAAAACGTTTTCAGCAATTTTCAGGGGCGATCTCTGCAAGGGCTGCAACTTTGCGCCGTGTTCTTCGCCAAGAATGTTTGTTTCCAAGATATGGATGAGAAATGCGAGTTTTTCTCATTTAATTATTTGTTCGGAGATTTTATTTTGCATTTGCGTCATCAGAATGGTTTTTCTTCTATGCATACATTGTTGTAGTCCCGTGCTCAGACGCTTTGTGAATTTTTTTACTGTTCAGGTGTGTTCTAGTAGTACTGTCAGGGATTTCTCTGGAGGTATAGGTTGCTCTAGTGCTTCGATTTGATCTTTGTTTCTTTGCTGGTCGGATGTGTGCTATCACTATGTCATGTTCTAGCTCTTTTTGATCTTTTCAATCTTTAACTGTTTGGACGTGTTATCTTGTGATTTCTGTGGGGTGGGGGGAGATAGAAATTACGTGAACAACCGCAATACACATTTACCGCTATTTTTGTTCTATCCTATTGCGGAAAAATATCCAGTTATACTAAGAATGGCTTGCTTAAATGAGCCTCACTGATGATGACTAACTCTTTTTCTCTGAAAAAATTGTGAGAGATTTTCCTCTGAAAAGTTTTTTTTTTGGCGGAAATCAGCTTTTTTCAGAGGCCAACATTTTTGAGAAAAAACATCTTTTCAACAGCGTACTCATTTATTGGGCCTTATTATGTTATTATGGCCACAGCTTATTATGTTTAGGTTCACGCCTGGCCTCTTCAGTTTGGACGGCCCCCAGACAATGCGGAGGACCTTTGTTCCGGGATGTCTTGGCTAACTGGAATTTTCCGCACTTCTCCTGGATGCCAATACTTTTCTGAAGAATATATGTATATCCTTCTTCTTTTCTTGTAAATCTCCTCTATCAATTTTCTTCTGGGGACAACTAAGCTGAGATATTGTTTGGTTGCTAGATGAAGTGACAGCGCGTGTCGCTAATAGCGACTAGCAATAACCTGCAATGAAACGGTCAGAAATGATTTCTTCCTCATGAATTTCTCTTGCTGACATTTCATCAAAGATCTAAGCTAGCGATTGCAGGGTATTATGTTTAGATTCACTGACATACACTCCAGCAGGCAATGCCATCCACATGCATGCATCGTCAGTGAATTTTGACCCAACAAGAATCTGTTTTGCTTTTCGAGCTTCGCTCTATGGGCTGCGTACAATGTTGAGGTGTCGGACCGCATTCCAATGAATTTACAGGTCCTTGGAGAACCAAGCAGATTTTTTGCATCAACATATTAGGTCGAGCTTGGTCTGCAGAAAAAACCACTGGTTTCATTAACTACTCCGAGCTCATCCGGTCAGTGAGCGGTTCGTTCATACCACACTTACGTATCTTTGTGGAGAAGAAAACAAAACCTATTTAAGCACAAACCTCTTCGCCTTCTGAATAAATCTGCTTTTCTCCGCACTTTACGTCTAGATGTGGTTTTTATAAATGCTACTTCATTTAGATGCTCACTACTCCTTCCCTCCGATCAAACTAATCAGTTTCAGCCGCTTCTCAAGGAAAGTTTGCTCTGCGTTGATCCATAACCGAAATTTAATAGCCATCACCTATTGTGGCACTCCCCTTTTCCAGAGCATCCTTTGTTGTCGACCTGTATAAAAATGCCTCCTCAGGTAGCACTGCATCGGCTTTCGAAGGAATGGCAGCACTCGTTCTCTTCCTTGCAGTCATCGCTGCTGCACAGGTAAGTTCTAAACACAGTGATCAGCACTGGACTAGTCGTCGCTTCTTCAGGCTTGCTCTCCAACTACAACTACTGCTATCCATCAGGCAGTGCAGGCGAAGCAGTGCATCTGTTCCAGCTCAACGACTATACGCAGTCCCAGAAAGTGGTCTACATCCATCAGGCAGTGCAGGCGAAGCAGTGCATCTGTTCCAGCTCAACGACTATACGCAGTCCCAGAAAGTGGTCTACGACAGGAGTATGGTCCGTGAGAGGGCGAGAAACGTTGGCGGAAAATTCGCCGTCCTCTACATAGTGCAGAATGCTGATTGCGGCCAGGTACTGAATCCTGTTTCTTCTAAACGTCGCTCGGTCACAAGTGATGGCAAGACCGATTCCCCTGCGAACAAAACTATTTTCCTCTTGGTTCGGTAATAACGAAGCTTTTAGGTGAGCAACTTCGCGCGGGGAGCAAGGAGGCAAGCGAAATTCATCACTAAGATGGGAATGAGATGCGGAGGCCGGCCCGAGGTCCCGATCAACTAATTAGTTATCAACTAACATGCAACAATAAACTTACAGGCGTATTGATTGCTGCAGCAACTTGGGAAAAAAAAGCACACGTCTGCCGGACGTTCTGGCTCAGAGACCCCAAGTTACAAACAACTGAGCGATATTCACTTTCTCGGAATATCTCTCTCTGAATTTCATAAAATTGATAACAATATCTGCGAGAGAATTTTGAGGAAAAATGCCCACTTTTAACTTCTTGAATATTTGCCAGGAGAAGCCCATTTCGGGATGTAAATGTCGCCTGTTTTGGTTACCGTCGTTTTTCAAGCAAGCATGCAGGACTAAAGAGTCATTGGAGCACTAGCTAGAGCATGTTGGCGCCTCGGCACTCAGCGCCGGTGTTCTTCAAAGTATAACCGGACGAAACCAGGTTAGGAGACCAACTCTGACGTTCCTCGCATCCAGACATTGTGTGCTATCTATGAGTATGTTAGTCAATCACGCTGTTGTGGGCTTTTCCTGTATTTTGTGATCGTCCAGCATGATAGTATCTCAAACAGTATTTCCATTAACGGCTGAAAGCAATTGACCGTTCTCATAAGAAATTTACCTCGAAATGAAATAAATTAAATTTACCTGCGCATCCACAGATTATGGCACCGTTTTCATTTTCGTCTATCCTTCTGCTTCCTCTTCTAACTTCTTCAAACAGGTGATGAGTTTAAATTTGTTGGAAAGTGTTCAAAACAGTTTTACGCGAAAACTAGTAATGAGATGCTTCAGAATGAACTATGATCAAGTACCTAATTGTGAGAAGAGAGCAAAGTTACTTGGTTTACCAACCTTGCAAAGTAGAAGGAGTAATAGTGATTTGTTAATGATGTTCAAGATAATTAAAGGGAAGCTTTCTTTGAATCCTGTTGAATTTTTTGGAGTACCGCTGACGAGAGCCAGAACAGGAAAGCTCAAGCTCTATGTCCCAATTGCAAGGTCACAGGCTAGGTCGAGATTCTTCACTTATAGAGCTGTAAATGAGTTCAACTTGTTGCTAGCTAAAAATGAGCATTTGATTGAATTGTCTTTGCAAGCTTTCAGAAAGCTTGTCAGGAGAACTTGTTTGAAACCATTGAATGTATGAACATGTTGATGTCTTTTCATATGTTGATGATAACTGATATGTTATTGTCCTTATTTACGCGTGGCTTAGCCCGCCTCTCCAAATAAATAAATAAATAAATAAATGAGGTTCCTGTAAGTGGCCTCGGCCAGGGGAGGCGGTCAAGACGTACGCCGCTGCGCGTGTTTCTTCCCATCAGACGCATTGAATTGCATTAATGACCATCCTTTTACGGCTTGCGAGTTTCGATAGCGTTCATCTGCCCCGCTCAAGCCTAGAAAAGTTGTCCACTCTCACGCAGAACTGCTCGTATATAGCTTCGGAGACTGCAGCCACGGGCTGCGTGACAAGAGGTACACTGCTGGTCTGTGATTGGTCGATTCATGTGCGCATCGCGGCTGCAGCCTTCGAGGGTATGAGCAGTTCTGCGTGGATATGCTCAACTTTTCTAAGTTTGAGTGGGGCAGATGAATATTATCGGAACCCACAAACTGCAAGGAGGTGACCACCAATGTCAATTAGTGCGTCGATTTGAAGAAACAACCTGAACTTGAGGAGCATATGCGTGCGGCGCGGTCGCGTCGCGGCGTACGTCTTGACCGCCACCCGCAGCTACAATGCGCACATGAATCGACCAATCATAGCCCAGCAGCGTACCTCTTGTTGCGCCATCCTCAGCCAGTATAGATCCCTGTAAATTCCTTCAACAGGATCAATAACTTCTAGCGCTTCTCCATTAATGACTCATATTTAAAGAGATAAAGGACGGTCCACGGATCTCCCTCATACGAGGGATCCCAGCCGGTTAGTCGCGAGGCTACGTGGCGCGTCCCCAGGTGGCGGATAGGGGGCTAATCGCGGACCAAACGCGACCTTGTGCCTGCCCTGAGACGCGGGTGGATTCAGGGGATGGACTCCCTGTTTCTGCAGTGTCGGAACGATCTATACCTTCTGCCAGCGCGTGGGCATGTTCATGCATGCGTGCATGGGTGTGACTGCGTGTCTGCAGATTGTATCCTGCACATCTATCCGACCAAAAGCCCTGCATTCAAGTGACTGGGAGGTACAAGGGAGGCGGTTCGGAGTCGCCTCCAACAAATAAGCTCCATCGTCCACTCTCGGGAAGCCCGGCTAACTTCCCGGTGAAATCACACTCCAGCCTCCCACGGGGGAATCGAGCCCAGCAAGCTATCTCCTGTGGGCTTAAAATTCTTCAAGCTCGACACAGCAATAATAGAGAGTGTTCCCCTGATCTCGGAAGAGTCACTGGTACGGCAGCGCCAGTGAGGACGAGGTCCGAGGGGTTATCTAGGCTGCCTAAGACCAGAAGGACTATGATGACGGTCTGTACCTTCAACGCACGCACGCTTGCATCGGAAGCTTCCATCGAGGATTTGATGATGCAAGCCAGGAAGATCAGGTACGACGTCATCGGACTGACCGAGACGAGGAGACACCGACCA
Source organism: Ancylostoma caninum (assembly GCA_037903475.1). Lineage (NCBI taxonomy): Eukaryota > Metazoa > Nematoda > Chromadorea > Rhabditida > Ancylostomatidae > Ancylostoma > Ancylostoma caninum. The sequence continues at coordinate 856,821 of JBAJFG010000472.1, read as the reverse complement.
CTGAATGCCACCTTCGACACTGGAGAAGAGCTGTTCCTTGGAACCTGCGACAGTAGAGGAGTTGGTGGAGTCGGTGTCCTCGTCAACACGAACTTGGTCATGAACATCGACTCATTCGAACAGCTAACAACCCGAATCGGACGTTTGCGGTTGAGAAGATGTGGATCAATACCGGCCTTGACAATCTTCGTCGCCTACGCTCCAACATCCAGCTACGACGAAGAGGATATTGAGGCCTTCTACATGGACTTGGAGAAGTTCTACAGGGAAGACCACACATTCTACAAGGTCATCGTTGGCGATTTCAACGCCAAGATTGGTCCTAGGAGAACGCCTGAGGAACTTCACATCGGTACCCACGGCCTGCAGTGGAACGAACAGGGAGAGAGGCTGTCTGAGTTCATCATGACGACGAAGACCATCCATGGTAACTCTCAATTTCAGAAACCAACCTCCCTACGCTGGACGTGGGAGTCACCCGGTGGAGAGTACCATAATGAAATTGACCACATCATCGTCAATCGAAGGTTCTGCCTGACCGACGTCGGTGTTGTACCAAAGTTCTACACCGGATCCGACCATCGCCTCCTTCGTGCAAGATTCTTCTTTTCACGCAAAGGAGAGAAAGCCGTGAAGTTTAAGAGAAGGAGTCCCAAACCCGTCATCAATTGGGATCTTTTCACTACGCTAGCCGGCTTTTGGGAAGATGCGGTTGTCGACAACATCGACGAAGAGTACGATCGGCTTGTACAGCATCTCCGCGACAGCGCGAAGAGTGCTGAGGGTTTGAGAGTCACCAAGAGACGATTGTCTTACGAGACCCTCGAGCTCATACGCCAGCGTGGAGCCGCGAGAGCCGCAGGCAACTACCAGCTAACGTCCGAGCTCGCAAAACGGTGCAGAGAAGCGATAAAAGAAGACCTCAAGGAGAGACGAGCAGCAGTGTTGGCTGAAGCCGCAGAGGCAGGGAAAAGCATTCGCTGCGCCCGCCGAGACTTCGCCAATCGCAAGACCAAGATGTCCGCCCTCCGGCGCCCGGACGGAACAATTTCTTCATCAAGACGGGCAATGGAGAAGGTCATCTACGACTTCTACTCGGATCTCTTCGATAGCCACGTCCACCTCCCTCAATGTCACCTTAGGGAGGACGGGTATGTTGTCCCATCGGTTCTCCCTTCCGAAATCCGACATGCCATCAAGTCGGTGAAGAATCGTACAGCACCGGGCCCCGACAGGATTCGACCGGAACATCTGAAGAACCTACCGCCAATTCTCATTACCACCTTGGCTAGGCTTTTCACGCGGTACCTGTCGGAGTGCAAGGTACCTAACCAGTGGAAGACCAGCAGGACCGTGTTGCTGTACAAGAAGGGAGACCCGCAGGATATTGGCAATTATCGCCCCATCTGCCTACTGTCCGTCGTCTACAAGCTTTTCACGCGAGTGATCCTCAATAGGATCGAAAGGACGCTAGACGAGGGACAGCCGTGCGAGCAAGCAGGGTTTCGAAAAGGATTCAGTACGATCGACCACATACACACCGTCACTAGACTCATCGAAGTATCGCGAGAGTATAAGATGCCCCTCTGTCTCACGTTCATCGATTTGAAGAAAGCCTTCGACTCTGTTGAGACGGAAGCGGTGTTGGAAGCCCTGGGCAACCAGGGCATACCTACTCAATACATCAAGGTATTTCGTGAGCTCTACAGCAACTTCACGACCAGGATTTCTCCATTCTACGACGACATCATCATCGACGTCAAGAGAGGGGTTCGGCAAGGCGATACCGTGTCGCCAAAACTATTCAGCGCCACTCTTGAAGACGTCATGCGGAAACTGGAATGGGATAGCATGGGAGTGCAAGTTGATGGCCGGCGACTTAATCATCTTCGCTTCGCTGACGACATCGTTCTTATAACACCAACCATCAGCGAAGCGGAACAGATGCTGGCCGATTTCGAGGACGCGTGTGGAAAGGTTGGTCTCCAGCTGAATCTGACGAAGACGATGTTCATGAAGAACGCATGGGTCCCGGATGCCCCATTCTCGCTCAACGGAACGACCATATCCGAATGCTCCAGCTACGTATACCTAGGTCGGGAAGTCAATATGATAAACGACCTCGCTCCAGAGCTGGGCAGGAGGAAACGAGCGGCTTGGGGAGCTTACAAGAGCATCGAGGACGTAGTGAAGAAGACGAAGAACACCAGGCTCCGTGCCCACCTCTTCAACACAACCGTTCTCCCTGCTTTGACCTACGCCTAAGAAACCTGGGCGTTGCGCAAGCAGGATGAGAATGCGGTTAGCGTCGTCGAACGCTCCATCGAGAGGGTGATGCTAGGAATAACCCGCCTCACGCAAGTGAGGGCTGGAATACGGAGCTCCACCCTCCGTCAACAATCGAAGATCAGGGACGCTGCCGCTTACGCCAAGTTGAGTAAGGTTAGGTGGGCCGGGCACGTGATGCGTTTTAACGACAACCGTTGGACAAGAGCCGTCAGCGACTGGACTCCACGGGACGTTAAGCGCACGACAGGAAGACCACCGACCCGATGGTCAGACTTCTTCACGAAGTCCTTCAAGGATAGATACGATGCTCTCCGTGTCCCTCGAACGGACAGAATCCACTGGACAACTCTGGCTCGCGAGAGGGACAAATGGAAGGATTGCTGGCGCCCGCTCGGTATACCCGAAGATCAACGGGAGTCAAGGCAACAAGGCAACAAAGGACGGTAGATGGTTTGGATTAGGCAATCTCATGCGAATAGCGGACATCTGTCATGTGTACAGGTTTCTGGCCGATCTATCAATCCCACCAAATGTATCAAAGCCAGCAAAGCCAGAGTCCGCGTTTGTGGCAGGTCTCTTATCGAATAGACGCTCTACCCACAACTAAGCCAAACAAGCGGCTCAAAAACGGGCTCTATGGTAATTCCGCAGGAAATCATGTATGTCAGTGCGAACAACTTCTTCTGACGATTTCAATGATATAAAAATCTAGGACAACAAAATGAGGTGAGACGATTTTCAAGAGCAAATTAGGAGCAGCATGAAAATTTGAACAATAGACTAATTTTGCGTTTTGATAGATTCAAAAAAGGCTGGCAGTCCTGTATTAACAGAAATGTAAGGTTTCGAAGTGGCATAAGCAGAAACTGGGCGGGACAGTGTGGCAAAAAGTGAGGTCTTCGCCAGCTTTTGTCGGAGCGGTCAGAGTTTTGGAACTGAAGTTAATGAAAGATCACTTTTACTCGTTAATGATCAAAAGTACGAATTAGGACAATAATACAGCAATAAAAATAAGGAATTAGCGCCTATCTGCGTCTGCTTTGAGATGGACTACAATCATGAGACATAGTTAAGTTGATATCTTGTAGCATGATGAGGTGTTTGAGGGGATAGATTGCATATGACTTTGACTTTCCAGGCTCTGACGAAGGCGACGAAGCCGAAACGTTAGCCGAAATAAAGTTAAGTAACAATCTTGGTCGATTGCTCAAGCTAATCCTACTGACGGACCTCTAGAGAACTCATTGCCAACTTCCTCTGTCACAGAATCGCGATGACGTCATGCTGTCGAGCGCGATGTCGCCGCGTCATCGAAACTGTGAATGCCGCGGATTCTAAGTGCTCTACTGACTCATCCACGGACAATCCACTCTCACGAGTTCACACGTGCCTCGTCGCGCTGCCGACCTCGTCGCCGTCGGCAGAGTTAATACCGGTGGAGGCGTGGCGCGGCAAGTTGACAGTCGACATGCGAAACCTCATCCTGCTACTCGCTGCTCTTCATTGTGTTCAGTCGCAGACGGCACAGCCACAGGTAATTTCCCATTTTTAGAGTAGTAGTAGCCTAAAAAAGTAGCCCTATTTACTAAAAAAAATTAATTGTCCTGAGAATTCCACGGCTATTCCTAAAGGAGCATTGCCTCCGTCGTCAGCGAGGGAGTAAATATCGCGAGAAGTTAATGACTCAGTGTTTACCCAGCAGTTCGTGCAAAACTATCCTGGTGAAGTGCCCCTTGAAAAGATATGGGCCGGACCAAGGACTCGAGAGGGGTTGTTGATCACGACTGGGGAAAAACATGTGACAATTACATGAAAGGGGCGCGAGCCGGCGCGCGGGCAAAGTTCTGTAATCGAAAGGGCGCCGCGTCGCGCCGTAAGCCGTCGTTTGCCAAACAAACGGCTTGCATTGTGATGTCTTGCACGTCTTCCTGGGTTCTCGCATTTTTAGGAACGGCACAAGCCCGGCTTCCTTAGTGGGATCGATTTTTCCAGCGGCAAAATCTTTCTGCATAAAATTGCCCACTCCTTAATCGCTCAGCTGTTAGGTTCAAAATCCAAGTTAGTCCACAGTAACCACGGAGTCCCTAAAATACTATGAACTTCCGTATCTAATTGCTGTTAATCCCACCACTCACAACCATAACAATATGTGTCACATGGGACCGGTTTTAATCCTGTGTTCAGGTGATTAGTGATCTTTGTCTGGTTGACTCACGGATTTGCAACACCACAACCTTTTTCTTTCAGTTTTCAGATTTAAAAAACGTCATAAAAAAGATAAGCATGCTCGCAAGCAGAAACTGCAGCATGACCACGCCCATTTGCATAAACCAAACAGTTTTGCTATTATTGTATTTGAGGGCTTATACATAGTTACTTACATGCAATAATCACGTCTTCACCCTCTACTTCTATCATTTTCATCATGCAACACCGAATTATCCTGGACATGGATTGTTTAGGTGTTATCGGTGTTGTGTCATTGCTTTATAACGTCTGTCTTAAACAGATAGAACAGAAACTTGTAGCAGAACTAGAATTCTACGGATGTTGCGAATTTGGCAACGAAATTTAATAGGACACTTGCTTTCGAGTTGCAGCGTAGCCACGCCCACGTAATTAGATTTCATGAATTTTGCAGGAACTAATCGGCCAACCCTCTTTATTTTGTCTAATAACTCTAGTTTTCCTTTGTTTGTCCTGATACTGGATTGTTTCCTAGCCTGTTTTTCTGCTCCCCTCCCCCCTCCCCCTCCCCCGAAATATAGTACGTAATTAAAATAAATCAAAACAAAATTAGTGGGGGAAAAACTAGTTGTCTACATGAAAAGTACAGCACATCAACTTTGAAAACTGTCTCCGGTCCCTACAAGCCTCCCTGCCCGCCTATTCTCCGATTGGACCATTGCTTGCGCCAGCCACTGAGAGCACAAGTTTTTTTCAGAGTTCATAAATAATACAGATATCTGTATTACCTGGTTTTTTTAAGGTTCCTTCCATTGAAAGGCATTTCCTCGGATAATTTACAGTGTCAATGTTGCTTCTCGAGTGCTGTTCGACTAGCAAAAGTGCATTACCAGTTTAGTAAAGGGCATTACTAGTTTTGCCTCGATCCACCACAGATCTATTGGGTAGTGCTTGCACCGCGATTACTGTTCGGCTTAAAAGGACAGTGCAGATTTCCACTGAAGTTTCAATTCTTTTCCAAAACTCCTGTGAGCGAACAATGGGTCTAATTCGGCACATGCTTCCCCAAAAACCTCAGATAAATAACACCGCCCGTCCCAAACTCCGCCACGTCGATTCTATGTGGTGTTGATCACGAAAGTCATACTCATTATGTACCGTAGCACCATTTTTGGAGGGCTACGGTAGCGCATCCAGTCAACATATCAGATACACCACTCCCTCCCCACCCAAGTTCCGAAAGTTTTATGAGACATTGTTTCTACCTTAGGTCCACTGTACCATGCAGAAATGGATTATTATAGATTAATAAGTAGCTCCTTAAATACTCAAATAATAAAAATAATAATAAATTCAAAAAAAGAGAAAAATTTAAAAAGAAGCCAACTCGGACCATTTTTCTTTCTTTTTCGAATGGATAGGGTTAGTCATATAGTGCCAAGTGGTGTCGTCCTTTCTTGAATTGGATATTTTCATAAATAACACGTCAATTTTCGGATATAGCTGTAATTTGGGTACTTTTTACGTATGTTCACCAACGAGCAACCCCATAGTGTGACATAGAGCGCTGCAACGGCAACTATTTGTGTGTTTAAAGGGAAGAGTTGACTCGAAAGTACGCTCTCCAATACTCCCGAATTACTTCCAGGAGCAGTTACAATAATCAATTTTATGCTTCGTCTAGCTACGTAACTCATTTTCTCTTTCTGTAGGTAAATTTGTCAACCCCACGATTAACCAGATTAATTCCCTCGGCTGCATGGCTACTGTTTGTTTAATACGGCGGAAGAGACCGATGAAAGTTCACCGATGAGAAAAATTTGTCGTGTCTAGGTATCACGGAAAAGGGATGATGAACTTTCGCGAAAAATCTCCATAATCACAGTTGCCAGAGGAATGATTGCGAATCGACGTAGAGTACTAGACGGATTATGAATACGTCCGCATATTAATTGCCTATCGACTTTTTTTGCGACTGTGTTGCCAATGAACTCTGCACAGGTGCGATACCACAATGGATTTTCACCTAAATTTTGTGCTTATTTGTACCGTATGGTCCACTGCACAAGAAGGTAGGGAAAAAAGTAGAAACGGATGGAGATTATCGATTTCTCCACTACTGAAATAGGTAAGAAGAAAGTGTTGCCGAAATCGGGAAAGGAAGAAAATATGCAAATTTTTTAGAAGATATTTTACAAAACATGGACCATTTTCAATAAAAATTTGTAAAAAAAACTGTTCATCCGTTTCCTCGTCCTTCCTTCTATTAATTTTTCTTTTGAGGACATCTCTGCCCGTGTGGAAGAGATGAAACACTGAAAGAATGGAGGAGAGTGAGATGGGGTGGTTGGAAGGGAAAGAGAGGGAAGGCAGAAAAAATACAAATTTTTGCAAGTGTCAAGCCTTAGTTTCCATAGTGAAATTCTTTCAACGTTAATCTTTGAATTGAACATTCCAGAATCATCTTTTGCACCCGTACTTCCGTTGTTTTTCGGATAAATTTTGATTTTTTCATTTTAAATGGTGAGAGACAGGCTATATAAAAAGGCAAAATCACATAAATCTGGCAGGGGTTAGCAGGACTTTCACCGAAATTTTCAGGCAATTTCCTAAATTTCTATACAATTTCTTCTTTAGACATTCAATTGAGAAGGTTGTTCCTCAAATTGAATTCATTGAAAAATTTCTAATGGTCAGAATTTTCTGGATCAACTAGCCACAGCTGGTGTGCTGCTAAACAACTACAGCATGAAAACTACCAGAAAAACGCTGCATCTCAAAAATTCCCGGAAATATACCTGATTTCTTGGGGAACTACATTGTCAGATTACAGTCTAGCAGTGGCGAGCGCAGAAAGTGGGCGGGAGGGGGGGGGCGTGGGGAAAAAAGTGAGGTCTCTGCCGTTTCGGGGACCCAGACGGAAAATGAAATTAACAAAAACCTCAATAATAATAATAAGTAACTAATAAAAATTATATTAAAAACAGTAATATAAGTAAGCTAATAAAAATAAACTAATACAAGATTTTATATCTTTGTGAAGTAATTTCAACCCCCCCCCCCCGCCCCTCCCCCCGTCCGCCACTGCTGTCTAGAGATCCACAACAGCATAAAATTTACTTTTTCCCAACATTTTACGAAAAATCCATTCCAGTGTCAATGTATCCCTCCACCTGGTGGTGCTCAACCATGTCTACCGTACGACTCGCGCTTTCAAGCCGCCACGCTCGAAGAAGCCATGACGTCGTTCCCTGATCTCTCGTTGGATCAGCAAGAGCCAGGACAAGTCACCACGTTAGCGGTACGTCACATCCTGCTGAGAAAAAAAGCTCGAGTGTAATGTACTGATTCAGAGTCAAGTCACCTGTCAAACACAGGAATGTCTCGATTGTCAGAAGGATCTACGTCATAAGTTGGAGCAGGTAAGAACTTCTTCTCAAGTTTCGGCCTCTGCTAAATTATTGTGAACTAGTCATTGAATGCAGTATTAGGCCAGGATGCCTCATTGCAAGCATGGATGACCTCATACCCATAGGTGTGACTACCCCTGGATAGCAGCTGGAAACAAACAACGTCATGTATGAGTAAATATGTTGATTGGTGCCCGGTAAAAGGGTAATCCCAGGCATTTGGGCACTTCGACATGTTAACCATGAATAATTTCAATAGTGCATCCAAAGGCCTCGTAGATCAATAAATTTACCTGGGATAAAAATGTTAACGACCCCAAATTTACCCACCGTTAACGTGGGCGTAAACAAGTTTACCCCGGATAATCTCAATGATGCATCCAGTACCAGAACCATAGTGAGTCCAAATCATCCTCGTGGTTCTGATCGCTCCTTTACCATCCATTCCTCTCATTTAGTGACTCACAATGCGAGAACTGGTCCCCGAATGTGCGTAGTATACAATGAAGCGTAGCCATGGAGGGGGGGGGGGGCGTGGTTATGCCTGTATCACTGAATCCTGTGATTGAGGAAAAGCTACAAGTTTATTTTTGTAAAATACCGCAATGTGTGATTCAGTCGTACGACTTCAAAATGTTTCGTGGATGCATGACGGACCAAATGAGTGAAAACTGCCGGGGACCAGATCTCGCACTCATAGGAGCGATAGTCGGAGCCAAGGCTCTCTCCCCCTTCACTTCAGGCAGGGGTCCGGCAGACCCCCTTCACTTAGACGAGGGGGGGGGACAAAATCACGGTGAAAAAATTAATAAAATTATTTTTTGGGGTGATGGAAACGATGAAGGAAATGAGAAGAAGAAGGATGCAAATGAGCGGAAGGCGAAGTAACAGAAGGCAATATCAGGAAGTTAGACGGAAACATCCTTATTAAGGAATGTTAATAAACATTTAATGAAGGATTATAATAAATGTGTGTGCGGTGTGAGTCGGCCGGAACGAATGTCTCATAGGTTACGAAATTCGAGTTAGAGTACTGAATTGAACGGATTGCAAGGGGTTGAAGGAACAAGGAATAACACGACTGTGAGTGAAAATTTCCGTAGGGTGAAGGGTATCCTTGGATAGCTGAAACCTAGGAGATAAAGAAGTCACCCTGTTTGCCTAGAATAAGTCAAAACTTGCGGAACCGTTTGCATTTTTCGAAAGCAATACTTTTCGTGGCACTTTCAGTTCTATGGCTAATAAAAGTATTAATAGGAAGTGAATCAAAAATGGGACAGTCCTGGGAAGAAGAGGAGGAAGAACTGTATAATGTGAAATCAATTGCAAATCCTCTAGTGAATATCTTACGGGAACCAAGATGAGGTTTTTGAGACCGACGAAAATAGCGAGAAACAGTAGGTTTTTCGCAAATTTCTCTTCAACCACAGAACCAAATGAGACGATCAGGACATGATAGTGAAGTAGAAGAAATTCTCTACCGATCCGTACATGATATGATGGGAAAAAGTCTGTCCTGCGCTGTGCAGGAGGGGATGGAGCCAAAACCAGTACATTGGCTCCGGTCAAAAGCGAGACAGTGCAATGAGGGAGGAGGGCGCAGAGCGAGAACCGGAGCCATCCTCAAGAGGCCGACTCCGGTACCCTTCACCTTTAGCGGGAACGACTTACAACGACTTTCCAGAGGAAGTGACGAGTGATATAGGTGTAATTTCATAAAAAGTGGCCACTATGTACCCTTCACTAACATGTCCACGTTTCAAATAAGGAAGTTATAAGGGAAAAATAGCCGTTTTTTGGCGCTTTTCAGTATGATCAAAAGGGAAAGGGTTGCCGTGGGTGAATTATAGGGTATTGGGCACCGTGAGGTAGGATATAAAGTGCTGATGTTCCTCGGACCCTCCCATTTTGGAAATAATAGCAATTTGAGTGTTTTTTCTGTTGAAATTAGTGCCAGATTTTCCTCAACGAGGAGATGACTCATCGCGCCACCGCTTCGCTGCAGATGGAAGGGGTACCTGATATCTGAGCTTGCATAAATACCTACGTCTGTAATGTGACGACCCCCCCCCCCCCGGTCGTCGCCTTTTTGTGACAGCCAGCGCTAAGAAAGCTGCCGCTACCCCCTCCCCCACACTCGGGGTCCATGACCCCTTCACTTTTGGCACCTCTGACAGGCCTCAGACCCCTCAAACCCCCTTCATTTCGCAGACCCCCGGCTCCCCCCCCCCCCATCGCACCTATGGTAGTAATGGCAGTAAAGTTTCTCCTTAAACGAAAAAGAAATGAAGTAGAAGCACTTAGACCGCAGATTTTGCTGGCACCCACAGACCCAAAAGAAGTTGTGCCATTACAGACTTCTACAGAACTCTATTTCACTTTGTTTCAGGTTGGCCTAATGCCAGCAGCCATAGACGGCGCTATTCAAGCACAAGGTGCAAGCATGAGCACGTGTAAAAAATATAGATTTGCCCGGAAGGACGAAGGAGTCTACAATAAAAGATCGGGTAAGATTTTTATTCACTACCGTTGAAATATAGAATACGTAGTTTTAAAAATGCTAGTTGATCACGTCTATGAAGATGACGACAGCAGCAGTTCTGAAGAAGATGAGCGAAAGCAAAGAAAGAAGGAAAGAAAGGAGAAGAAGAGAGAATCACGTCATCGAGACAAGAGACAAATGCCTCCATCAACAATCGATCCCACTTCTGGGCAGACAATAATCGGTTAGTTACTTGCTGGTAGAGATATCTAATACTATATAGTCTGTTTTGCCCGCTACGATAGGTGAATATTCGTGCACAGTCTGTTTTTCTCTGCACCCTCTCCAACCTCTGCGCACTTTCCCGCGCTCTTCTTCTCTGCGGCGTTTCCCCCAACTATCTTCTTCCGTGGAACAGACTATATGTGGACACTGATATGTACAAACCCTCAGAAAAAATCAATCATCTTTGCATCATAGAACCCCGCACATCTGGTCTTTCGCGTTGCACCACCTTCGCAGCGCGGTATATCTGCTGATCTCAATGGCCGCGGGACGTTGTCGGTATTGATTGTTCGTTTTTTTTTTCAGAATTAAATCGAAGACTAAAAGAAAAAAGGTTGAAACAAGCAAAACGTCAGCACCGGCGACGCCCGACAACCACAGGGTCCGCCAGTCCGCCGCGCTGCGTAGGTGTTGCGGCGCGGCTGACCACATGTGTGGTCTCTCGTGATGCAAAAATGATTAACCGGCATTGTACGTATGAATCAAATGAGTAAAGATGAAAAGACCACATTAGCTGGCCATATTCTAGGCCTATTCTACATGTAGAGTATAGAACGAGAGCACCATTTCGAACATCTATTGGTTGCGGGTGGATTGCCGCTGGCGCAGCTGCCCAAAATCAATAGGTATCAAAATTGGTGTCACCTCAGCAAGAGCAAAGTACAGTGCTATATTCTATCTAAAGGACATTCAGCGTAAGTTCTTGTCTCAGTGTTCGACGATGAAGACCTAATTCTCAGTTCCACTTGTTTCTACTCAAAACACCCAGCAGCAATACCGCAGAACAATAGCCCATCGATGCTCCAGGAGCAACGGTTCACACCTCTTGTATCACTTTACACCATCAGCTTTTTTTTTTTTCAAGGCGAACGATTCATTCTCTCCTGCACTTCCAAAGGAGTCACCACAGACGCCACAGGTACAGTATCCCTGTGTTCTTCATGCTGGATGTGGAGACGCCTGCCCAATAACTACTCTCCACAATACATAAACGAACTCATCTGTGACACCACCGATAGAAACTGTCTGAGCGGTAAGGTGACACCTTTTCTATGCTACTAAACCCAAAACACTAATCTCTCATATTTCTAGGCTATGCTACATGTGGAGTTGGCCACCGAACCATCGAAGTGATCCGCAACGATACCGGTGTGATGACTACAGTTGCTTTAAGCGCCGGTTCTTACTGCGAATGTCGCGTAGCGGTAAGAATACCGTTTATGCTCCATATCAGATGTAAACAATCCATTATCTCTACCATTTTAGGCAAATTCCGCCATTCAATCTCTTGTCAGCGGCGCTGGCCTAGGAACCTCTCTACCAGCGATTAACTCTACTGCGGGGAGTAACTGAGGACTTCAAAAACTCGGCACAAAACCATATATTTAACATTATTTTGTACCTAATTTGTTGTGCAATTACGACTGTACACATGTGTTCTCGATAATCTACTTCTTGCCTCAATACATACCAATTACAATTAAAGTCGTCTTGTAGATAATTTCCCATTTTTGATCAATTCGCATGCAGTACACAGCTTTATGAAGAAATAACAATAACAATAATAACAAATCAAGTGACAATGAAAACATGCAAAATCTGAAGAATCAAAAAGTTCTGAACCTTATGAGGTTTTCTTCCTCGCTTTCAACAGATCAATGTCCATGTTGGCTTCCTGCTTCGGCCTAGGTTGCACGGGATTGAGTTCCACGGTTTCGCCCTCTAGGTCGTCAAGGTCTTCCAGAAGGTCAGCCACCTCATCAAGTTCACGCTAAATGACTTCATTCAATAATTTGGCTACAACTACAGCAAATTTAACTAGTTAAAGTGTAAAAATGTGCATTGATCTTGAAACATAATAGAAAGGTCTGGTAAAATACCTTTCTGTTACTGATTACTTCCTTCCTTTGTGACGTTGAAGGTTCTGATTGGGTAGTTGTATCCATACTAACACTGTCTACGCCATCAACTATTGATGCAACTTGTCCTGCTAGCGCTTTTTCCTCTGTGCGCTCATCGAATTCAGACCCATTATCTCTTGTCAATGGGTTTTCCTGGACGAACACAGTACAACAGCCGAACGAGATTATGAATAGTTATTTGAAAAAGTAGACTCACATTAAGCATTACGCTGGGTTGCTCCGTTTGCAGCATCTCTTCCGTCAGTTCAACAGCAGGAGCAACAAGTTCGTTGGGCTGGAATGACAGATACAGCGTTTTTGAGCTTTCATATATAAAAAAAACCTATGCCAAGAAAACAATGAAAAGAATTTCAGAGCCAAAGCATGAGATCTAGATTTCATATCCGACAAACCTCAATCCAACTCTAAGGATTTACTCCTACAAGAAATTTACTCCATATGCTTAGAAGGGGGGGGGGGGGAGGTGGCGAGCTGGAGACAGCTAGCTCTTCACGATCAACTCGTCCACAATCACATCCACATTGTGAGACCGTGCATGCTTCGTGAAATTGCGCGCGGAAGGAATAAGTCAACCGGGAGGAAGCTTTGAACACACCAATCGCAGAAGCGCGCAACGCCCGCTTTCCCTCACAATGATACACACCGATATATTCGGATGAATCTGCAGACCTCATAATTGTGCATATTTTGGAGAAACAAGACTTATTTCTTCAATTATTACGTCATACGGGTTGCTTTCTATTGACCGACACGACAACTGATGAAATAAGTCCATCCATGGGTCCAAAATTCACGACAAAAAAAGCTTAAAACAATTTTCCAGCGCGAATCCTTATGTTCGACTCAAAATCAGAAAAAAATCTCTAATCAGAGAGGAAAAACTCGTGCGTAATTCAACCCGAATGCCTTCGAAAGATATTTACCTGAGCCTCCTTAGTAGTTAATAATTGAGCATTCACAGTCAGCTCAAATCCGGCTGGCTTTTGATACTTAGCACGCTTCGTAGCATCGTCTCGAATAACAGTAGAAACCAGCTCTGATAGATCCACGGCCCTTTGCATGGCACGCTTCACACAAGCTTCTATCTGAAAAAAAAACTCATTAGCGAAACTCATTAATAGATAGCCATGCAGCGATCACCTACCGTACTCGTACTCAGGATTAAGTTTGTCGACTGATGAAGAGCACAGACTTCACGTCGTTTGTTACATGCAATCACTAAGCAGCCGTATAGACACTGCGTTTCCTTATCGGTGGGGTCAATCACAACATAATTACTAGAGAGTGAATTATATAGAGAAAAGCAAACAAAATAGTTAGTGATCTTCCTACCCTGTCTTCGTGAATCCAAACGAGACGCATATGGGCATGTGGTAGATGTTAAGCGGTACAAGTGCTTGCTCATATTCAGAGTGCTGAAACCCATTACTATCAATCCGATCCAGTGGAAAACAAATGAATGGACAGAGCGAAAACCGATACCAACTAACGATAATGGTATGGTTCGGCTCAACAGTGACATTTGGGCGCCGAAAATGGTATAGTGCTGCCACTGCAGCCACGGACGCACAGTCTAGAAGAGCTCCATCATCATCCAAAACTCGAACATCCACTCTCAACTTCCAGACTTCCTTATGCGCACGAACACAGAGAGACTTAATTGTGAAGAAATTGATAGCATACCAAATAAAACTTGAAAAATGCAAGGAAATCACCTCAACATCGATGCATCTAGAGTCTCTGAGCACTAGTTCTAGCAAACGAGTCAGCTCCAGTCCACGTTCACCCAAACGATTGTGCTCATTGGCTAGAAATTTCAAAAATAAAGCTACAGAAATCAAAACAATCTATTTATCGGTTAGGTCATTATTTACAAACCACTCGATGAAAGAAAACGTCAAGTTGACCAAATAATGAGGAACCATACCTGGATTCCCCATCGGGCTCATATCCACATCAACAGCAACAAATCCTTTGTTTGGACGAGTTGCGCGTGGCTCGGTCAGAGAGGCGCTGACAGCACACAACACTCTAAAACAACGAATGCACTAGTTACTACCAATTTCCCATAACCAGCCAAAGCCTCACTTAGTATCTCCCATTGTGCACAACGCAGTTCCACATTCTGCTCCAACAACAAGCTTTACTTGTCGAAAATCATTCAGAGTTCGACCATCAAGCCGCTGAAATAAATCACCCTTACCATCTATTCTTAACTTTTTAAAATATGAGAAAGCCAGGAGCTCATTTTTTTCATCTGGGTCCCTAAAGCGGTCGAGATCATTTTTCTACGCCTTCCCCCACCTCCATCGGTCAAGTACTTCTAAGTTCGCATTTGTATAGCGTTTTTGCACCCCCCCCCCCCCCCAAAAAAAATACTCATTGAACTGTGTAAAATTTAGTGGTGGAGAAAAAAACACGAACAATCACAATGGAACATCACGCAATAGAGACTTGAAGACGCTCGGATAGACATGAAGTGGAACACATTTACAAATACTCGATTAGTAAAGCGAAAGCTCGCCTAACCTGATTTTCGGCAAATCCCTCGAGAATGAACTTCCGCTCGCATGTTGATAGTGGGTCATTTCTCATCTGGAGAACTATATTTTACTTTAAGAAACATTGACAATACTACAAATATTGCAAAGCAACGACATTTCTGCAATTGAGAAACAGTTTAGCATTTGAAAAATTTTATAAATTCAACAAGACAAAGATACAACAAAAGAGCAAGGCATTCGTTCAAAAACCTCCTTGTATGTGAACAACAAATGAACTTGAATCTGCTCGAGGAAATGTCACGAAGCAAAGCACTGGGGTACGTAAGCAAAAAGTGTTGCCTTGACAACAATGAAGAGGAAGAAATGGAACTGCAAAGAAAAAGAAAAGGAAAAAACAAAAAAAAATCGCAGTTTTGAGATGCTATTTAATAAAGCACGTTGCTTCTTTACTTTGGTAACGGCATCTGAGCAAGTTGTGCTTGGATTTTCGATTGTAACGTCTCTGATATGATATTCCGAGTGCGTTTCTTATCACCAATAATCTTTTCTATGGTTTCCACCTGAAAATATAGAAGAACTCTTCGCAAATGTCTCTTCAGCAGAAAAAAAGCTAAATTTCCAGAAAATATCTGCTCACCTGCTGAGTGATGTATTTTTTCTTCCGCTCGAAGAACTCAGCAGCTTTTTCTCGACTAATTTCAGCGAAATATCCAGTACCCATTTCGACTAACATTCGACTAGGATCATTTAATTCGGCTCGGATATACATCTGAATAGAACAGTATCAAGGTGGAGAAGCAAAGAGCAATAGTGGTAAATGCTAATAAAAAATATCATGCCAAAACAAAAGAACCGGGAGAAGGTGAAGAAAGTTGAGCATATACAGTGTTCGACAAGAATCTAAGATGAACTCACCGACTCAGAAAGAGGAATAAGGGCAGTATGGCCGGGTGTGGCAGTTTTTAGGACTTCCATTGAAGCAATACTTTGATCATTCTTCCGGATTAAGGCCTGAAAACTGTCATTTCAATTGAACACAAGGATTATTCTCCCTAATAAGTGTTCAGAATGAAATACAGAACGAAAACGAGAGCGGTATGAGTTGAAAACTACTGAGAAACTCACTTTCAACTGGTTAGCCGATTCCTGGAAGAATCCCAATTCTTGCTCTACCTGCCTTTGTAACGCACTGATCTGTTCGATGTCTAGTTCTGCTATCGGCACTCCAGACGGTTTAGTATCTCCAGCTTCAGTCATAACTAGCCCTAGGATAACAACGTCGTGTTCATACTTTTCAGCCAAAAACAACCACGATGACACAGCAGTGTGACGCAAGAGAGGAGCTAATTCATGAATCCAAGCAAAAAATTGAGCAGAAGAAAACCCACTCTAAAGAAGTCATACACCAAGAAGATCAACACGATAGCGAAAGATACTATAAGATATCAGTAGAATACTCCTACAGGTTCTGAACGGAATCGCAACTTGAACTAGAGCAAAAATATAAGAGTTCCTTAGCGAACGCACTTTCTTGACAATAAAAGAGCGTAAAGAAAGATTGAAGAAAAAAGCGGTGTTCCGAGATACACTTTAGAAAAAGCGCGAATAGTGTTATAAGAAACCCGGGAAAGAAAAGTTCCCTTACGAAGATCCTGGCTAAACCTATCCAGATCAGTGAACCACTGTAAATCAGAAGTCATCAACTCGAAAAAATGGTTCATCCAAACATCTTCGCAATCTTCAAGACACACCAGTGCGATTAAGGGAATAAAACTAGAATTTATGCGCACTTATTCCTCCATCTATTCCTAGGAAAAACACATGAAGAAACTAACATGCTTAAAGCGTACAAAATGCAGCACAAACTCAGACAATTGTAGCGGCCGGCCCGCGCACCCACTAGCGGCCGGGCTATCGCCGCCACCGCCGCCCGGCCGCTGAATGTGCGCGGGCCGGCCGTTACGAGGCCGCCGCTCGGCCTCTACGGGGCCGCCGCCCGGCCTGTATTGGGTGAGATTTAGATTTTAGAATTAGTTGTATTGCTTCGGATTTTTGTGTGGTTGCTCTTATACGAGTACATTGAACAGTTTATATTGCAACATTATAAGTGTTTGTACAACTCAAATAATATGGTTGGAATGGCACAGACAAGCATTCAAATACGTTGGTACTCGTAGTATCGTAGTAGCAAAATATCACATATAAGTATAGGAATCACATAACAGGATAGGACTTCTGCAGCACATAATAGTTATTATACTTAGGACCGAGTCAGGTATTCGACACATTTTAGTTCAATTTCATGGAATTTGTTAAAAATTGAAAATTTTCATCTCCGGAAAAGATGTAAAAGTACAATTTGCTAAGAATTCAGACTTTCTCTATCCTCAATTTCATATTTTTTTGAATTGAGTCCTGAATGAACAACCAATTTATTCAATCCTCATTCGGTCTTAAGTATAATACTTATATCTTAAAGAGAAGAACTTATTGAATTGAGTATTGGCTTAGGTGAAGAGACACTGGCTGGCGTTTTCGTCGTTTTCTTGTGATGTCGCGCTCCTTTTCGCTTGTCGCTGAAAAATTTAAGTGTACAAAGAGGAGTTTCTTAGTCAAGTCGATTAAATTTTTGAACTGAATAAAAACCCACGTTGCTGGGCAACCAAGTCCCCTGCTCTTCATTGTACTCCCCCCAATTGTCTGAGAACTTAATTCCGATAAGCGCACCAACAAGCTTTGCTGGCAAACGCAGATTTAAATCGAGCGATTCCTATTCCTCGTCGATGAATCAGTTTTCTACCGAACAGATAGCTCCTACGAGAGGATTTATTACCCTGATGAATGCGTCAAAGCGCCGGAAAATATGCTCTTAGAAATAGAAATTTAGACTTGGAAAAGAAAACGACCAAAATTATGAGAATTCTGTAGAAACTCACTGATAACCTCCAAACCTTATTCAGAATTAGCACTGCAAATTGTACTGCGCATGAATAAAACAAAACGTCACGGAAAAGTGCGTCTGTGATTGCACAAAACACCTTGAAAACCACGATTAGTAGACTCTACGGGATGAACCACTATGCTTGCAGAACTTTAGCAAACTTTCTCAAGTCATCTGAATATTTATCCAAATAATATATCCGAATAACTTCAACAAATAAAATATGACATGCACTAAAAGATGAGTTATGCTTCGCAAAGCGAAAAAGAGTGAAATCTATGTATGTTAGAACACCTTCGAATACTCATGAATGAGCCCTTCAACCTAAAACGACAGTAAAATCATGCACAAGATGGTGAACTTCAACGCTCACGTAACAGCTTGACAACAATACCCTCAAACAAAACCAGTAGGTCTAGAAAATCGACGTATGGATACAGATAATGACACTAGCAGGACAATTTTAGCACCAAACAGACAAATCAGGCAAATGCGACTTCAACGAGAAGTAGAAAGAGCACAGTTCCATGATAAAGAACCGATAGATCTTCAATGGAACATTCGCTGCACCGTTACTTGATGACCAATCTGTAAATTTATTATTATTACATATTTTTTGAGATTTTTAAACCTGAAAGTGGCAACCCCTGTCTTTTTCAAGCTACTAAACCACAACAACGCATCGCGCTGTAGTTCGTTTCAAGCGTGATAACAGTTTAGTATTCGTACATATCACCTACTTTTCTCCTTACCCTCTTAAGTTCCTGTGCACATTTCTGCGCCCTTTTTCTCTGGTCTTTCTCCAGCTGCCTTCCCGAGTGACACAGACCAGCTAGCTACACTTCTTTTACCTTCTCTCTTCTACAAGCAGTCACATATGTAGAACTGAATTTCCTTTTAAACGCGGTCCGTTAGTATAGACAATGCAGCGAGACGCAACGTATCCCCACTTTCAAGCCTGTCAATCTCGGCCGAGGGGACTTATATATAGACATCAGAATCGAGAGAGTCAATTATTACTAGTAATTTGGTACCCCGTAGAACGAACGAAATTCAACTGACCCTCGTTGGACAGCAAGTGAACGTGCGTCTCCTGTTGCCGACTTCACGTGAACGTTGAAGTATGGATGTGCACATTCCACATCTCTTTCTGGCACTACATTTTCTTTTCCTATAAACAAAAATATAATGCAGTACAACGGCGGTATTTGCAGAGGTCTTCAAGAAATGATATGTTATTAATCCACATATCCAACAATGTTGCGGCCCATCATAAAAAAGGCCGCAACGCCCTCTCGGTTTCCTCGCTCAGAAATGGGCGGGGCAATTATGTTCAGTGTTGTTACTGTCCGCACTGAAGCGCGGACGTCCAGTGGTGAATAAACAGATTGTTAATTGAGCGGTGTCCGAGCCCACTACAAATTTCTGGTGCATCGGCCGGGAAACGAACCCGGGCCGCCCGCGTGGCAGGCGAGCATTCTACCACTGAACCGTGAAAATATGTACTAGTTGTTAGCTCAACTATTTTTTTACACCACAATGTTGTTATTTCAAGTGCGCGCGGGAGTGTTGCGGCCCATCATAAAAAAGGCCGCAACGCCCTCTCGGTTTCCTCGCTCAGAAATGGGCGGGGCAATTATGTTCAGTGTTGTTACTGTCCGCACTGAAGCGCGGACGTCCAGTGGTGAATAAACAGATTGTTAATTGAGCGGTGTCCGAGCCCACTACAAACAATACAAAAACCTAATCATTTCACCTGTATGAATTATGTATCCATTTGGAACGTCATTTTTCACATGAAGTGTGTCGTTACGATGATAGCTGTTGCTTGTAGATGGACGCGACTACAAAAAAAAAACATAAGAACATGGCAACAAAATCGGATTTTCCGAAAAAGTGAGGAAAGCTGGTCTGAATTTACATGTTTACCGCCCGAACATTTTGAGGATTAATCGCTATAAACATGCAGAACTTAATAACTAGGAGTGCTAACTTGATAAATACGGTTCATAGAACCTGTCTGTCAATAGTAAATACCAGATGTCGATGGAGACTTCGACTTGTGCTAGTTGGGATTTTCCAAAGAATTCATGATTTTAGCAATCACTACTCGACTTAAATTCCATAACGACAAGGAGTACTCGTGCATATTGCTTGTTTTACTCTCATTTTGCTTGTCCATACTCTTCGATTTCTGCACACTTTCCCTCTTTTCTCCTTGACATTTCTCCAGCTATCCTCCCCAATGAAACAGATTATATCACCTCGTCGTCTTCCGTTATTGTTCCACTGCGTCGGAAGAAACTGCCGATCGAAGCAAATGACTTCTCCAAGCGTTCTCGCATTCCAGACGAATGTGACTGCCGAATTTAGTATTGCTCAAGCTGCTAATGCATATCACAACAAAATTTTTTTTAAAAAAAGTACCATAGTGGACATCGAAGAAGAAGGGCGCTCTGGAACTACTACTCCATTCATGCTAGTTCCACTAGCGCTTGCTTTAGTCGCCGGAAATGATTTTTCTTGTTCTACTGACACGCTACATGATGCACGTTGTTGCTGGACTGAAGTCACATTTTGCGATCCAGGGATTGTAATGCGCAAGCCGCCCTAAAAGTAACTTTTCTTCTAGATTAGAGGCAAAACAGAGGTCGAAAATGAAACTAACGTCGTGGGAAATCATGCAAGTGCAGGAAGATCCATAAATAACTTTACACATAGAAGAATTTTCCTACAGGAGACCCAAATAGCGCGAAATTTTCCCTCGAGAGGTTCACCCTTCACCCCCTCTTTGCCCTTCCGCTATCGGTGCTACAAATCTTGAAATCTTGCATTAACACAGCATCACACCACAGAAATGCCGAAGAAACAAGAAAGGGTAGAATAAAGGGGGAAAATCGGCTGCACCTCTCAGCAATCTAATCCAAAAAAAGCCAGTTCAGCGTTTGAAGATGACTGGCAACAAATGCAAACCGACATAAACGTAACAAGGAGCAGGTACATAGATAGAAAGTGTTCCATTTCAGCAGCAGTAATCATAAAATATTCACTAGCTGGAAAACTAAGTGGAAAACTTACTCTTTTCACCTTAACGGGCAGATCAGCCCCAGCAACGTCACTTAATTCTTCATCACCATAGTATGCAGTGATCGTAGAACGACCATGAAATGACCGAGTAAGCTGCAAAAGACAAACAGGTACTGGATTTGTACTAAAATAAAAAAGGAAAACCTAGACATACTCTCATATTTCGCTCGAACATCCTCTCAATTGGTTCCTGTTTGATCTTATGGACTTCACGTTTTACTTGATAACTGGTATCCACATAAACTAAATCCGACAGCATTTCGAATCGTAAAACCCTCAACCCAGGTTACGGTGAGATATGTTCACAGTCAACTACATCTTCTACCCTAAGTGATAGGAATGTAGATACAGACCTGTCCTATCCTCAACAGGTTCCTGCTTTGGAATTCGGAAAGTGACCCTCTGAAGCAAGACAACCATAGCTTGGTGGAGGAAACAACTCTAAATGTTTGAGAAAGCAGAAAGCCTCTCAAGAGGCAACACTTACCGGCAAATCTGGCAGTTCCGATGTCGATTGAGAAGGAGAAGATATGCAAGATTCGTAGGAATCTAGAACGAGAAAGGATCAATCTGTTTCTTGATAATCAAACATTGACTTACTAACCACTGTCTATATCAGCTTCAAGCGAGGTTATTACACGTTTTCGCATAACCATGTCCTTCACTTCAGGCTCCTCCATGTTCAAATAAAGGTACTAAATAAACCAGATCAAAATTAACTACTGAATTTCAGTAAAAAAAATTACCCCTCTCATGTCAAGCTTAATGTAGTTGGCAAATTTCTCCAACACCAGTTTTTTCCAAGACATCTGAAACTGAGTTTCTGGAACTAGTTCGGCACCAAACTTCTCGCGATAGAGATTTGAAATTGAGTCGAGCTGAAAAACGATTGCTTCAAACTTCTAATATGCATATCCAGCTGTTGTGGGTGTTTCTTTTCGAATCTCATGCCAGCCTATAACTGAAACATGGCACAGAATTTCGATCCTCAACCTAGCGATTTCGATCTAGCTATCAAAATTTTCCAAAATTTCAAGGTTATTTTTTTTCAAAAATACAACAGCGGAAAGCGTGATTAACATCAGAAAAATGTTAGCAGTAATATGAAAAAAAAACTTTCTAACATGAGACCGCCGTGCATGGAATAATTTTCATTTGAAAAAAAAACATTCAGAGAAAAAGTAAAACTTTTCAAACGTACATGTATTGGCTCAGGTTCCTTATCCACCATAATCCCTATCAAGCGATTGTGCAGTTCACCGATTGACAACGAATTCCTCGCTGGTGGCGGACTTCTCCGTGGTGGTGGTGGTGGTGGTGCTGGGGCCCTCATTGGTGATGGATGTCTCACTGGTGGTGGATTTCTCACCGGTAGTAGATTTATCACTTTTGATGGATGCTTCTGTCGTAACTGTGATTCTGACTCTCTTTCTATGAGCTTGTAGCAGCGCAATCCTGCTCCTCTTATGCTCGTTATCTCCACCTACACTAGGCGAATTGAAAAACCACTTGCTGAGTCGAATTTAACAGTGGCTTCCAGAAGTTCTATGCGCTTACCAGATCTTCCAGATAGGTTTCAATTACTCTCCGCGAAGAAGTCATCCCAAAATACTTCTTTAGCTCATGCTCATTCCAGTCGACTTTATACAGTTCCTTATACTTCTTCCTAAGCTGATCGGCGGATGCCATTCCATTGCAACGACGAAGCGCCGTAAGAAAACGCTGTACGCCAGCCGCCTTCAACAATTCAAGTAGTGGAAGAAAGCATAAGTTTAATAAAATGACAACACTAACTACCAAGGAATCTTTGTCATCCTGAACCACATATAACGAAGGAATGGAAGGTAAGCTCACCGGTGAGTAACCACTGCCAGCACCTGAAGGTGAGGCTGTGGAACTAGCACGGGAACTGCAGGGCGGATATCGTCCAGGACTTGTCGCATTTCTAACAGATGCCTGAGAGTTTTCATGTTTCTTTTCAGTTGATGAAGAGCTCCCGTTAAAAACTGATCTTGACTCGGTTTGCTAGAAAAACATAAGCCTTTTGATGCGATCCGTTTCAAGTAGAAGAGTGGAATGGACGTTAGAGAAAAGAGTACATGCTTAAACGTGTGGAAATCGAAAAGGCTGGCAGTATGACCAATTACCAGGCTGTCACAGCTTGTGAGACATCTAAACTAGCAGCACCGATGGAGTAAGAGCAATAAAAATGAACATTCGACTAAAAAGAAAGTTCAAAGGATATCAAAGGATCGGTTGCCGAACAAACCTCGCCAAAAGTATCGCCAATGAACATCAGAGTAGCATCAGCTATGATCCTATCACCACCAACCAACTACCAGAGATGACTTTCAGGAAGCCGTCAAAAAGGGTTCGGCTCCCATTTTTGAACTGTTCCGCTAGTGACTAACTTATGAAAGGGAATTCCGCAGAATCATCTATAACAACCTTATGGAGCTTCATCCCACTTTCGTTCTGCTGCGAAACCGCACTCGAAGTTTTACGCGAAGTGTGTGGAAGGCTGAAACCTTTAGGAGGGCCATGGACGGGGCGATGCGATGCAGAATCGTCCCTCTTCACGAGGTATTCCGGTGCCTATTAAGCAATAGTTTTTTAACAGAAGAAATTTTGCAGAAAAAATTTTGAATTTGGCTGAAGCATTCGAAACACTGTACCAAAAATAATTACAATGTAAAATGACCAGGAAAGTAAGCGGCGTTTACCCTAGTTGAAGGTAGTGGCTCCACAGACGAATTCGATTTGGCGAAACCAGCTCCAAAAGCCTATAATCATTTCATAGGTGTCACTGAGCATAAGGTTAACATAACTTACAGTCCTTCCGTGAAAAGACTTCGAACGCGAACTGTTGCGAGTGAAGTATTGTCGAGAATCAGTGCTGATTTTTGGCCCCTTCTGTTTCTTCTTAGTCTGACGTCTCACTAGCGATGACAAATCCTGGGTAGCTTGGTTCCCAGAGGTAGCGCTAAACGTTCTCAATTACAAAACAGTGTTCAGCAGATGGACAGAATGCTTCAATCAGGATGAAGCTGCAATCTCACTCTGCCTTGAATCGTTTCTTGTTGTTTATAACTGCAGTAACGAAACAGCCACATTTCATCAGCATATCGTCAACGGATTTGTAGCCCAGTTCTCTCACACGTGTCGAAAGAGGCGTACGGTTCATAGTGCTAGAATGAAGCGAAGTTAAACTTGTTGCAAAAGATGCTTTAAAGCATTGTCCCACTTCAGAAATTTTTTAAGATATTCGCACGAAAAGAATCTCCGGTATCTGCTGATCGGAATGACATACGTGTTTCTGTGTAAAAGTGCCGAAAAGACCCTATCCGAGCACAAACCTTTGACAATCTTGTGGGCGGGGCCAAGGTGGGATTTACAAGGTATTCACATGTATTCCCTAGCTGATCGAGCACGGGGAGCACTTTATATTCTGCTGAGGTGTGGATAAGAAACTCTCACGAACAGTATGGATTTCCTCGGAAGGTGAGTTCGCAGAAGTGAATTATTCAGGAAGCGCGTTGCCACGCTCCCCGGTTCCGCCCACAGGCCCCTCAAGAGTTAGGGCTCGAAAAGAGGTTTTCGGCAGTTTTGCATGTAGCATTGTGATCAACAGCTCCTAGGGATCCTTTTTAGGTGAAAAGCTCAAGAACGATTTTGAAGTGGGACTTTGCCCTTAAGTAGACTTAGGTGGTCCCCAATCCAAAGCTCTGAACGCCTTATCATGAACGTAGCACCATTAGAAGAAGAACAGCAGTTTTGAAGCGCAAGCCTTCCAACTGGAGAACAACAACTCTGTATTTTACGGCCATCTAATGCTCCAATGACTTCAACATAGCCATTCTGCTCTATTAACAAAATCTTGAAGATTAGCCTATGGTTTTTTGGAGCCTCAGACTCAAGAAGACGCGCAGTAATTTTCTTCTCAGAAAATCAGTAGGAAAAATCCTGCAATGCTACGAATGCAAAAGTGAAACCTACTCGTACTCGTTGCACAGGTCTCCAGAAGGAACGTATTCATTTAACGCGATTCCCAAGGCATAGACCTCTGTGATCAGCTTCCGTCTCTCGCGCTCAAGCTCCTGATCACTCATACTAGGTGCTGGTGGCGGATGCGTTGGTTGCATTTACTACACCGCACGTAGCTAAAACTGGTATCGATTTGAGGTGAAGAATTATCATAAAGGCAGATCTGTGCTTAAATGACGCATCCACGGAAGTTTTCGCGCAAGAGACTACTCCTAATTTGGGGGTTCAGGGGATGCTGGAAGTAGATTCAATGGTAAGGTAGCCGCTATACTCCTCAAGGAGTATAGCACCTTGCGTCGCCGATCGCCAATGTTGGCGACCAATCGATACGCACCGACGTCGCTGTCGCCAACATTGGCGGCCGCCGATGTTGGCGATCGCCAGTCGCCGGCGACGGCCGCCGCCCCGCCCACGATCGATACGTATGTACCAGCCTCACAGTCACCGGCGACGGCGACGCAAGGTGCTACAGTCCTCGAGGACTATAGCGGCAGTGTAAGATGGGTTCACTTCTATGTGAGTTCTACGCACCATTCAAACATTGCGTAGGAGCGTTATGATCAGAGTTAAGGTGGGTATTTGAGGTCACGAATATTTTATTCATTTTCCACTGGAATCCCATTTCTGGGAGGTTACGATAGACATACTGTAGATAGGTTACCTCACAGAATCCCTTCAAATTTTGTTCAGGCAAGTTACTAGAGACTCTGATCACGACTACAAGCATGATTCTTCATACTAGCCCCTTCACGCCGGAAACCGGCTTTTCCTTGCAACTTTCTAGTATTTCAACAGTAACCCCACGAGAACGAGGTTACTGTACAAAATGGATACATTGTCAGTGTTCAGCACTTCAAATATGCTATGCACCCAGTTTTTGGGTTCGCTGAACAGGAAAAGTGTTAAAATTTTCGCTCGAAATTCGAATGAGATACAGCTTTTTCAGTAGAGGAGAGAGCTGGATAGAAACAGTGAAGAAAAAATGAGAAAACTTTGCGATACTCGAAAGACGGGGATGAGGTAAGGGATGGAAAAGCTGGCAACATGTACAAATACTCAAAAATCGCCGAGAATGTGAACGAAGTCTGAAGAATACCTAATATTTAATCCCATAGAAAATTCACACCTGAAGAAAGCAACTCTCTTTAAATTCCCGAGATGCTCAGAAAACACAACAGATTTGGAGCTTCTTCGATGAATCTGAGTTGTTATTTATCAAGTGATTGCTCCGGTTTCCCAGGCTATTACGGAAGTAATGTTGGAATATTACTTTTCTCTCTTAGCTATGAAATTGTAAAACTGTTCTTATTCGCTAGTGACAAACGTATAGCAGCTGGATGTAAGACAATAAGGAACGACCCATTTTGCGGGGTATGCTAACAGCCAGATATAAAGCAAAGTCCTTTTATGTACTGAAGTTATTTTTTAAAAAAATATTATGTACAACTCCATCTGTGAACACAGCCAGCAAAATGGAAAGCGCAAAACGTGGTCCTGTGCAGAAAACATTAAACGAGGCGCTGAGAGGTGCGCTAGCAAACTCAAAATGGCACAGTTTCTGCGATGACGATAACAGCTGGTTGGTGAAGAGAGAAGTCAGAAAACAGAATAAGATGACAAAGTCTTCAGTTTCCTACCAGACCGACGAGGAATAGGCACAATCCGTTTCACCAGATAAAAAAGTTGGAGAGAAATCAAAAGAAACAAAAAAGAAAACGCGCGAAAGCATGATTCACTCGATGAAGCAAGAAGGAGAACTCAGGTTCTCACCGTTTAGTGTAGAAACTCCAACTTTGGCATGGCTACTCAACTTTCGCTGGTTTTGAAAAGGACTAAAAAAAGACTAAAGTGTGTGAACATGTCCACGGGTGAAGTTATGAAAATAAATTGTTTGTGAAGAATAACCAAGCAGATAGCACGAAATCCACAGATCAAGAATCGGAGAGATCAAGTCTGAAGTCCACGGCTGGCGTTATTCATGCTTGCGACGTGACGCATTAAAGGCAGCACTCACGGAAATTCCCGCGTTGGAGATTTCGCAGTATATCGGGGTTTTCAGGGACAATGAACTCATCGACAACGATGAAGAAGCGCGAAACACACGGAAAACACAGAAAATGATGGCGCTATTTCATGTGCATCCACAGGGCAGACTCCGTGATGGGTCCCGCCAAGAGACCCTGCAAACGGTGCGCATTCCACACAAGACCCTGCGCTAAACCACATACGCACACCCAGTCGATGGTGTTAGCTGAAGCGACGCAACGCCTTTTGTCCAGAGCAGCAGATGGGTCCACGGCATTATCTTCGCAGGTACAGTGCCGTAGATTCGCCTCGTCCTCAAGGCGTACCGCCTGAGATCACACGTGGCGTCCTGCTGGCAGCATTCCCGCAGCCAACTGGCCGAGTATCGATCGCCAGCAGGACGTTACATGTGATCTGAGGACAAGGCGGATCTATGGCACTGTATTCATCCATTCGCTGTGTGTCAACTTACTTTTGTAATTGTCCAGCGGCCGGCTACACGGTAAGCGACCCCCCTCAGAGGTGAATTTCCGTCAGTGCTGCCTTTAAAACCACGAATTTTTCGTGTTGTCTTGGTGGTGTAAAAATGGAGTTGCTTGTTCGTGCAGCTGTCGGCGATGGCAAAACTAGGAATTTTCAATATTTGTTGGGAATTCTCTTTTTCCAAACCTTAGAATGAAAATATACAGTCCTTCTCAAAAATACTTGCCTCACGCTCCACCCGCCCATCTGCTAAGCCGCGCCGCATCATCCATGCATTATCATAGGTGGTGTAACGTGGCTAAGCTGACGGGCAGTTCAGCGTGAGGCAAGAATTTTTGAGAAAGACTGTATAGTGGAGCCGTTTTGACACAGCATTTTCCGCGATAGCGGCCCTCCTTGCGTTGGAGCACGCAGCGCGATCGGTCAAAAAGTTGACCCATGATTGACCTGGCATCCTTGAAGAGTTTTATCGCTTGTTTCCTCTAACATTGTGCTTTCTTAGCTCTCAGAAGAAGCGAAGAAGGCAACTGACGACAAAACTCGTCGAAGAAACCGGAGTGATCGTGGGCTAACTGTTTGATCGACCGCGTTGCGTGCTCCAATGCCTGGAGAGCCGATGTCGCGGAAAATGCACAGTCAAAACGACTCCGCTATATTTATGTACTAGGTGCTTTTACCCTACCTTGCCCCCTCCCCCCCCCCACAACCCGTCTTCCCCAAAACTTCTCAGTCCTGTAGATCAGGAGGGAAGGATCTCCGCGACGCTTAGAATCCTCCACGTCGTTCCACGCTGTTATCTCCAACAAGCAGATCATGAGTCGACATGTTGGAGATGACTGAAGACAACGTTCGACCATGATACGCAGTTATGTCTAACATGTCGACCCACGATCTGCTTGCTGGAGATAACGAGTTGGAGGATTCTAAGCGTCGCGGAGATCCTTCCCTCCTGATCTATAGGACTGTACTTCTAGTCTGAACAGCTTTGTAGTGGTCATTATGTTGAAAGTAAACCCCCGCCCATTCTCCATGTGAGTGACAATCACTCGTCTCGACGCAACCCCATGTCGATCGTCCATACTTATGTACACATCTGAACAACACTTATGCGGATGTTTCAAGTGGCTAATAGCAAATATCGCCAAACAAGAGCATATGCACAAATTCAGCGAAGAATTCCCGAAAAGGCCAAAATATCACAGCAGTCATCACATTTCTCAAAAAATATTTTTCTATTTCTCATCTCAGTGGCCTCAAGTGATGAAAGTTATATGTACATCCTCTGATAACTGTACGGCACGAACGGTGCCGGAACCGCATAATGCGTCGAGTATGTAGAAACCAAAGCAGCATCTCCTGCCACCTGCTGCCATCCTCCATTCAACTGCTGCTCAAGCTTTCGTCCCTCTAATAGCAACTGCTGAAAAATCGCAGTAATTGAGCGGAGGATAGCAGCAACTTAGAGGAGATGTTGCTGCGGTTTCTACTCGACGCATCACGCCATTCGGTCTGCTTTCGTGCTGCACAGTTATCAGGGTAATACTTAGCAAATGATCTTGCATATGAAAGGAATCCAACCCCTACTAGTAACTGCCTGTCATTATGTGTATTTAATGTATAGGGCATTCGGAAAGGAGTCGGTACTGGTGCATTCACGGACTGGAGCTGAATGGTGCGATTGTGCACTATCAAGCATGCTTGATATTGATTGAAACTGGCCGCATATCAGTCCATGATCCTTCCATCAATACCGACTGCCGGTTGAATGGGCTGTAATGCACTTATCTTCACCCTGTATCCACGTACACCCCTGGTTGATCCTACAGCACATGTTCTCTACTTATGATCTACAATTAACCGGTCTGACTCTTATAATTCGTCGAAAACCCCTCAGTCACCAGTATTTTCATCCAACTTGACTCGACCAGACCGATGATGTCACCAATAGAGATGAAGAACAAGTATGAGAGAAGCATGCCCCTTCTGATCATACCCTCGCGTCTATCAAGTTTATCGCAGCATGATGAATGACAGTACAGAAATAGCACCACATACGCCGTCATGCGCTCTTTAAAGATTCGAACCTGTTCTCATCTCATCAACAAAGATCCTTCTGCGCAACAGTGTAATTCACGCGAATTCAGACCGATCAATGTCCAATAATGAGGTCATACTCTAAAATGTGAATACAACAGTTACGTCAATGAGTCAGCTATTGGTGCATTTAGATGTAGTGCATCGGAGCCCGATTCGGTCGAATAACAAAAAATACGTATTGATCATCGTTGTCCGAGGATCGATACGTACCTTTCATTATCTGACCGGGACAGACTGCGATGAAGTATAACTAGAGCTTACGTAACATTGCTTTCCAGTCAAAACAAAACCAAAACACAATTTACGCGTGATACAACAACATCTAAAAATATAACATGCCCTAAACACTGTCTGTGGAACAATAGAGGGCAAGAGAGTGTGCTACTATTGATTAGTCCGAAATGGCGGTATATTGTATGTATGAGTTGGGCCCCAGCGCGAATTTTCTGGATTACAGTACCCTCCACTCAGCAGAGAGTGTGTATCGTTCAACTTACTCCCCTATCATTTCCTCAGCCGTTTCAACGTGCTAGCAGTTGCAGATCACTGTGACTAATAAGCTAAAAAGTGAGTGTATTTTCAAAAGCACCTATGCGCCCTTCACGCAGCAGTACACCAACGCTCATTTCTGGACCAGTACTCCTTTTCGGTACCTAAAGTTTTTGGTAAAGTTTAACAGTACCACATGGATACAGAGGACTATTTTACTGGTTCTCAGAAAATAGTGGACGATACAGTCCACTAGTTCTACGTTAAACAGCAAGCAACCCAGCTATAGCCTGCTGTCACCAGGCTCCCAACATCTTTAGGGGCTTGTTTTTGCTTGGTTCTACACAAAAACAAGCCCCTATGTTGGGACAGCAGGCTATAGGTAGGATGCTTGCTGTTTAACGTAGCAGTTACAATTTTGCGCATATTATGTGGCACTCAAGTCGCTCATGGATTAGACTATAATCACAGTCTCCTATCCTCACCACAGTCGCACTATGACATCTCAAAAGTGAGAATGTCAGGTTTCTGCTGCACTGCTCAGAGAATAAAGCGGTTTCAGTGTGGTCGCGGCGGCAGTGGTTTTGATACGAATCGATTGACGGCGTACATCAAGTCTCGCTCGTCCTTCTAAACAGTTGCAATCATGGCGCATGCAAATTGACCTTAAATCGCCTCTAATGTTGCCTACACATGCGATAATAGGTGACGTATCAATCGATACGCACAGTTACCACTATCGCCTTTTTATTCTAGCTTCGCGAACTCTTCGCACAGCGTAATAGTCGGTTGAAATGGTTTGTCGCCTGCAGATTACATCAGTAGAACAGCCACTTTTTAGAGCAACTGAACGTAAGATTCGAAAAGTAAAATTTCGGAAATAATCCAAAAAATGTTACTGTGATACCACATCTGAGCAGCATCATGGGGAATTCTTCAAAAATTCAGCTTGATTTCCGAGCACGCAACGCGAGCGCACGCTCAGGTCCTGCCGTGGCGGCTGCGTGACAAGAGGTGCGCTGCTAGTCTGTGATTGGTTGATTCATGTGCGCGTCGCGGCTGCAGTCTTCGAGGGTATGAGCAGGTATGAGTTCTGCGTTGATATTTACAACATTTCTAAGCTTGAGTGGGACAGATGCATGTTATGGAAACCCACAAACTGTGAGAAGGTGGCCAGCAATGTCATTTAGTGCGTCGAATTTGAAGAAACACCCTGAACCTGAGAAGCATACGCGTGCGGCGCGGGCGCGTCGCGGCGTACGTCTTGGCCGCCACCCTCCGAAACCAAAGAAAGACTATTAAATTGAAACTCAGATAACGAAGATTCGATAACGGAGGGAGTCAGGATACTGACAATCTTAACATGTTTGCACCTCAAAAAACTGGCTTTGTAGAAGGTGAACACGTTAAACACGTTGAAAACCGCGGGATGCGATAAAAGTATCGGCGTGTTGATTAACGTGTGAGAAGGAGATTGGCACCTGGATTTTTTTTTGAAAATATTAGGTTGTAGGGAAAGTTCTCGCGGTTTTTGGAACAGAACATTTCCTTGATTTTTCAAAAATAGAAAGGCACATAAGGAAATGTGTAAATGACCATCACGTACTGCCACTCTTCATCCATTTTTGGAAAGCCTTTCGATGCTCTCGGCATAGAAATGTTCTGGCCTTCACTCGGAAAAGTTTTACAACCAGTGATTCAAGTCATCTTCATTATCGAACCCTCTACCTTGTATGGAGTTAGAGAGGGGTAGGAAGAGGTGGTTATCTTTTGGCCCAAGGTAAGGGCTGTACGTTGGGTAAGTCAGCACTTTCCAACCAAAGCCAGTTAGCTTCTGGCAGGTCACTCTTTCAGTGTGTGGACGAATATCGTTGTGTAGAAATCGAATTTTGCCGTGATTCGGACTCTCTTCTGCTATTTTACTGCCAATCTATCCAGTGGCTGGCAGTACAGGTCTGCCGTGAGAGAGTGTCACGTGGTAATAACCAATCGTGGATAATGCCTTTGCTGTCATGCTGTCACAACAAGCAGTGACTACAACCTTCGGAAGGTGATCACCTGTTTTCGGCTGCGGCTCAGGTTGCTCATCCTTGTAAATTCAGTGTCAATGGTGCTTGGTGTTGACGTACAGACACAACTTCTCATCTCCTGTGGAGATGGACTTTAGCTAGTTTCCAGTGCTTCTGTACGAGGGCAATTCAGTAGTCACCGCTGCACAGTGCTGAAGATCGCACCCGGTCAGATCACGGTTACTTACTATGATAGTTCTTTTTTCCTTGCCAAACTGACGCAGGTGATCGGCGAACAGGCGAAAATGAACATCCAAGACTTGCGTCTTCTCACGCATAGTTTACCATAGATCTGAATCCACCAACTGCTGCAATCGATCATTGTCGACTTTGGATGCGCATCCCGACAGTGCGGAAATACTGAGGTTAAAGTCCCCAACAAGAAGGTGTCTGGACCATTATTGTGCAGTGCGTTCAGATGGGGTGTGTATCATCGTGAGGGAGAACGGGGCGTGGTACAGTTCTGCGATTGGTTCGTTCAAATCCTCCTCCCGCCCCAAACGGTTGACTCGTTCCCTTCGCGCGCGATTCCGCTACACTTGACCATGCAAAATTTGAATGCGACCGAGGACGAGTTGATCGTGATGGGCGGGAAGTCCCCGCCTCGTTTTCCCTCACGATGATACACACCCGTTCAGGTGCTGCACCATCC
The DNA here is from genome assembly GCA_037903475.1 of Ancylostoma caninum. NCBI lineage: Eukaryota > Metazoa > Nematoda > Chromadorea > Rhabditida > Ancylostomatidae > Ancylostoma > Ancylostoma caninum. The sequence continues at coordinate 823,855 of JBAJFG010000472.1, read as the reverse complement.
CCGAATACAGCGGTAATGCGACAACTGGATGCGGCTGCTGATTCACCAGATTTGAAATCGTATACTAAAAGGTGGCAAAAGTCCTACGTTGAAAGTTCTATATTCCTGGACGGGATTGTGCAGGAGTTTGCAGGTGATGATCCTCCTATATAAATAGTAATAAACTTGCACATACCTGACTTCCTTATATATACAAAAGACAGGTTGCTTCAAGGCAGCGTATGGTTTTAAAAAGTACACATTTGGAAACCGCGAGAACTTTTCCTACAACCTAATATAATACTCAAAAAAAAAACTGGAAACCCTGTAATAATCTCTATAAAACTGAAGGTTTGTATGTATGTATGTATGTATGTATGTATGTATGTATGTGTGTATGTATGTAATGAATAGAAGCCGCGGGTTTTGCACACGTGTACCCTATGAGCCGGCGGAGGTCCTAAGCTACTCTGCACCTAAGATTATTGACTGGTCCATCGATTACATCGATTTGTTGATTTTTCGCCATTTTTGCCATGGGGGCGGTGAAGACATGGCTACTGCAGTATCTCAATACGCTGAACACGAATATGACAACCATTTTGTACGACACTATCGATTTATCGATTTTATTGATTTTCGGTATTCTTGCTGACGGTAAAACCATGTCTTCTGGGATTTTTCGAAACGCTCAGCGTTAATATGGCAAGCATTTTAGAAGAATTTACCAGCCAAACACCTCTACCTTTTTTTGAGGGGGGACAAGATAAAGAAGTGTCACTTAAGCTGATCACTCAATAGGATTCTTTTCGCTCAACAAATGTTGGCATCAGCTTCAAATAGCCGGAAGTTATAGAAGACTCGAGCAAAGCCGGGTACAGTGTCTAGTTTGTGAATATTCAGATAATGCTTTAATATCGAGGCAAGTTGAGTATTGAGACTCTATGCTCCATGTAATTTATCATTAGCACACCAAGAATTGATAGAAAGCAGCATTTTCGTGCGCGAATGTCCAGTAATTATGGTTGCCGCTATACCCCACATGAACTATAGCATCCTCGTCGTCGCCGCTCAGACCGTATCGATTTTGATACGTATCGATTATCGGTGAGTAGTCAGCAACGGTGCTACCAATGATGGTCTCCTAAAATTGATAGGCATCAGGATCGACGACGCTAGCGACGACGACGCCGTGTCGACTTTACGCCGTTCGAAAGGAATAACGCCTATTTCCTCTAGCGAGAGATGAGGGGGTGTGCACATGTGCGAAGAGGAAGCAGACGATGAGAGAATTCCCGTTGCCACGCCTCCTGCAGATTTTCTTCTTGATGGTGCACCATGAATGTGTAAATAAATAAATAAATAAATAAATAAATAAATAAATAAATAAATAAATAAGTGGGCAAACATCAAGACGTCAGATCTCTACGGAAAATTATGCAATTTAAAACTTCGAGTTGAAATTCTGCTACTTCCAGCACTCTCGCCTCACAACTTGCTTCTCAAACAAGACTTTACCATGAGGACAACTTGCTGAACATAGATTTCAAACAAACGATGTTAATTTGACGTAACTGTGGCATGGTCTGTTTCAAACAAAACCTTAGTTGAATATCCATGTGTACTGCCTACTATCTGCTTCATCCACTCCAATTCTTCCTGAAATTCCCATGCTTTTTTCTCTGTCGTCTTTCCAACATCTTCCCCCAGTGTAACAGACGATGTTTACTCGATTGTGAACGTATCGCAACGGCATTACCACCTAGCAACGCATAAATTTATCAGATTCGTTGAAAAAGAAGAAAAAACATTACACCCATTACGCCATGGAGCACTCGTATAGGTGACGTGATGAATAGGTGGACAACTACAGAAAAATGGCTTTGTAAAATATATATGCCAACGATTATACACCAGCTCGTTTTTCTTGCTTTTATTCATTTATTTCAACATGTATTCTATTTATTTACATTTCCATTCTATTTTATTTGGATCCCATCATTTTTTTTTATTATTACTTTCCGAGTATTGGAGTATGCCTTCTCTTGAAGTCCATCAAATGAATTTCTATCGAAGCATCTTACACGTACAAACAAAAGCAGAAGCAAATTCGGCTTTCGAAGAATTGCTCTTAATCATTCGTGCATTGGTATTTTAGTGTAATCACCCTCACCATGTAATTATATAGGTACAGTGGACGTTAATGGTGTTGGTGCATCTGCGGCCTCGAGAAGGAGGTCGCGCAACCGCGCCGCGCGCGCTGTGACCTATGTATTCAGCTGCTTTTATGCAGTTTCTAGCAGCTTTTCCACCCAATTTTAAGGATTTTCGAGCAAATCGGGAAGAAAAGACCCTAGAAATAGCATTCGGATCTCGGCGCGTGTGGCGCGGTCGCGCTGCGTCCTTCTCGAGGCCGTGAATGGGCCACTACCGTTGCCGTCCACTGTATATAATCCACAATGAAGTGCTTCAATTGTAACTTGTTTTCCCGTAAGTCTTGGTCTCAAAGGTATTTTATTGGGATGAATGCTGAACTTTAGTTCATAATTAAGGAATTACTATTATTATGTTCTGAGATGGCAGGTAGTGATGTACCCAAGCTCTTCCTCTACACTCGGATAGAAGAATCTTTATCAATAAAAAAGTTAATGAATGAAATGTACAGGCATGTGTACAAGTACACTTGAGATATGCAGATACAGGTTTCAGGACTAGACTGTGGTTGAAGAAAATGTGGAAATGTAAAAGAAATGAAGGGAAAAGTGCTACAGTAAGGATGCCTATTTATAGAGGCCAGTCATAGAAGGCGCAGCTGCACATTCAAATCCAGCAGCAAAAAATAACCCCTGCTGGATAGAAGAGATAAACTCGTCATTCTACATGATATGTCACTCTTACATCTGAATATATTAACGAATCTGTTAACTATTCTAACTGAGGAAGCTCCAATCAGCAGTGATAAGTTTTCTATGGCGAGGAGAGTGATTAATGGGTAATCCAATACTGCACTCTGTAGAAAGTACTGAAATAATAATAAAATTCAGGAAATTATTTCGAAGTTGAACTACAAACAGATATGTATGTATTATACAAAAAACAGCGCGCACATCTCTTTTTCACATTTCGAGAACTAGGCAAAATATAAGATTTCCTACAGTACAGATCAATAAGGGAATGGAAGCCGTAGCTAAGGAAAAGTTGAAGGAAAATTCTTAAAAAATTACATTCCATTTGGCTACGCACCTTCTTTTGTCGCTCCGAGAATGGGTCGGCAAATTTCTGACATTACTATATAATACAAATAAAAATCCTGTGTTAGTTTATTTTTAGATGAGACCCCTTTTTTCCTACGACCCCCCCCCGCCCACTTTTGCGTCCGCCACTGGAATACACCAAGAAATATTATGCAAAATATTTCTGGAAAATACCTAGCCACTAAAAAGAGTATACATAAGTAGCACCGAATGAAAGTACCGCGTATTCGTCGCGAGACAGCAAACGCGAGCATCTCACCTGCGTTCGAGCTACGTCAGGCCTGCGACTGAGCCTATGTTATCATATATCATACAGTTGTACGCGTGACGAACACATCCACTATAAATCCACCAGATAGTCAGTAAGCGTAAGTCCATAGTAAAGACTTCAAATCCTGCCATTTTTACTTACATTTGCCAGGGGGGTGGCGGTCAAGACGTACGCCGCGACGCGACCGCGCCGCACGCCTATGCTTCCCAACTTCAGGGTGTTTCTTCAAATTCGACGCACTAAATGACATTGCTGACCACCTTCTCACAGTTTCTGGATTCCGATAACATGCATCTGTCCCACTCAAGCTTAGAAAAGTTGTCCATATACACGCAAAATCCACGCAGAACTGCTCGTGCTCTAGAAGGCTGCAGCCGCGACGCGCACATGAATCAACCAATCACAGGTCAGCAGCGTACCTCCCGTCACGCAGCCTTGTCAGGTTGAGCTGCTCGTTGGAGTGGATCACAGCTAATAGAGCTTCTGAAACAGTAAAATTTATTTAGATGACCAATTCGTTTACCTTATCCACCATTTTTTTCATTTCCTAATGTAATTATTTATTTGTTTATTTAATCAGTCATGTATTTTATTTATTTATTAATTTATTGCACAGTTTAGGAGTGCCATTAAAAACTATGCTACCACCTAAATCGTGCAGAAAAAGGCCTCGCTCACAAGAACAAGTGGCGAAAGCAGAGAGCCCACCAGTATGGGTTGCCGAATTTTCGAAATTATTTTATAGAAAAACTAGACAATTTTCAAATAATTATCGCTGGTTATTCAGCATTTAATTTTGATATTTTTGTTAATTCTATTTTCCTTCCTAGTCTCCAATGCAGTGGAGATCCCACTTCCCCCCTCCCGCCCACTTTCAGCGTCCGTCACAGATTAGAATTTATTATAAACTTAAATATTTGTGACTAGAAAACTGTTGGTGAAAAAATAAAAACTGAAAAATACCTACAACATACAAAGTTAGAGACAACAACTTCTAATTAAAGATTGAAAATGAGAAATTCAGATCTGTGAAAGATTAGTGGCACAATTGAAAGTCTGCCGTAAGAATACGATTTTTTCGTCCAATATTTTGACGGAATCCCGACAGCAGCAGTTTCACTCATCCCAAGTCAGGTCTCAAACAAACTTGTAATCCAAACCCTCTTTTCAGATTGTGAATAACGGTTGGAACAAACACAAATATCCTATGAAAACTTTGTGGGGGGGGGGAAGAGAAATGTTTCCCGCTACTTATTGAAGCTTCGTGGATAGAATTCCTGGGAACCAGAGCAAAAACATGGTACCTGATTTGTTCACAACCTTTTGCTATTTTTTAAAAACTTGAAAATCCAGGAAAACGGGGACAGAATCCGTTTACAAGAGCTCTCTTCATCTGAGAAGGTACTAGAAATTCATTTCAAATTCGCCTCCTCTACAGAATAAACTAAGGAAAAGGCTTATGAACCACTGTGAACAGTCCCAAGTTCCACGAACTGTCCAAGGTGTTGAATTTTATTCTATGTACGGGGAAGCTGACTGGGGGTGCGCGACCTTGAGCGAACTTGTTTCCACGCTATTGTAACGCTTCACCAACGTTTTCCCCCTTGTGCAAATGTACATGTGTTGAGGCGCGGCGTCCGTCCGGTCGAATTCGATCGCTCAGTAGCAAGTTCACCTATGAAGTGTCATTTCGCTGGTGAAAAAAACGAGGTCAAGAATAATCCGGGAAGAGACGCGCGGCGGCGGCGGCGCTGGCGGTCGCTACGGCCACCGACGTCGCCGTCGCCGCTGCGACCGCGGCGGCGAAAGCGACGACGCGACGCAGGTGTGAACGCACTTTCACCTCTGCTGTAAGCACTCTCTTCACCAAGATGAAGCCACTAGACGGAAAGAGTCGGCGTTTTTCAGCCGAGTGTCGCTCAAACCGCCGCCGGCTAGCCCAGTTCTTCTCAACGGCCTTTGTTTCACGTTGTAACGAATCACAATGGAAAATCTTACCATAGAAAGGGTTGTTTTCTGGAGGCGCAGCTGCTGGTTTGAAGTGGAGTATAAATGCAACTTGGAACTTGGTTTCTTGGGTTTTTAGGCCAAACGTACATATGTCTTTGATATACAGTATGTGCGAGAAACATTTTTGACATCCATCTACTTTTGAATCCATTTTGTGGATCACATTTCTGGCTACCGATTGGTGTACACCAATTTTGGTTATGCAAAAGTGAAAAATCAATAAATAGATCTGTCGTGCAGTGTGCGTGCAGTTTGCAAAAGACGAAAAAAATGCGGATAATCCTTTTTTTCTTCGGTTTTCTGACGAAAGATAACCGTGGGTAAGGTCAAAGACAAGTGTGGGTACTGTATGAACAGGAGACTACAGTGGTCCAATCCAGCTTGCATGCTCCACACCCCGGCAACGCGACACTCTGTTCGTCTGCGCATCTACACATTTCAACCACATCACCGTCCTCATCCTCGCTCTTCCACTTTTGTTACTGATCTAACCTGTCCAAAAAGGTGGTGAGTCTCTAGTAGGTATGTATAGCCCGTATCATGTGCACTAATGTGGGCAACCAGAATAGTAAACTATGAAATCACAAAGTTGTAACGTATGCGTTGTGTATACGCGTTTTCACAATTGAATATGGGATCTCCATTATTCGAGGCTTTGAAATACGTACGGCGAAGTCTCAGATAAGGAAATCTACATGGCTGCTGTTTCAATTGCAGTCTTCTTCATGAGCAGCTAGACAATAACACTATATTTAAGGCCAAATAGTACATCACTGTATCCGAATTCAGCAACCTAATTCCGAATAGGTCGAAAATTTGGATGATTAAAGAAGGGAGAGCAATGAAACCCTGGAGGAACGGTTCTACGACTTCATTTTTTTTGAAGATCCAATTTAAAAAAAATAAGCCGTGCAAAACGGCTGTCAGATTCGTGATGAGCGTGGTGAAAGACGACGGTGGGCCCATTTCGGAGCTAAACTGAGGAAAATCGATGAAATCGGTCGGTAAACCAATATCCAGGTCGACACTATCCGGGTCCTGGGCATTCCGCCCTATTCGGATGATGTCCTATGTTTCCGAGCCCACTTCCTAACCACCTAACCAAATTCAAACGATAGGATGCATGATGCATTCCTATCGTTTGAATTTGGCGCCCACGCGCGTCGTCCAGATTTTTGAAAAAACGTGTCGTAAGCGTTTCTATGTTTTATACATAGATTTGAATTTGGCGCCCACGCGCGTCGTCCAGATTTTTGAAAAAACGTGTCGTAAGCGTTTCTATGTTTTATACATAGATTTGAATCGGATTCTTATACATACATAGTTGACTGTTCAGTTTTTATTCACACGCATTTAAAATGAAGGTAGGAGACTATATTAAAAAAACGAAGTGTGAGTTCTGTTCCACATTTACCCCTTGGACAGAAAACAAACCAACAAGTTTGTAGTTCAGCCCCTGCATTCATCAACTAGTAAGCGGGGTGGGGGGAGAGACCGAACGTGATAAATGAGAAGAAAACAAACTCATTTTGATTAAACAGACCCAGATAAGAGTAGAGAGAAATCTGCAAGAAAAAAATCCAATAAAATGCCACTAAAAATCGTGAAATACCGGATAAAATACTCAAAATCGGTAACTAAACCGACCCTAGGTGCGGTATATGTATACTAGCCCTCTTTTGAACCCCGTCAAACAATCGAGACTTCTGGAATTCAAAGAGGGTTAGATCACGAAGGTAGTCCACAAATGCAAGGAGAATTTGGCGCTGTATCCCAAAGACGAAAAGTTCTCTCGTGAATTCGAATCATTATCCACTTTTTCATACTCATTTTCCTATCTTTTCATGATCTTTTTTCTCAAGGCAATTATTTTTAATTTTTCAAATTTGTGCTGAACTAGTTCTCTCTTCTTTGGCTGGGGGAACCTTCACTTCTGACCTACGAAGTCAAATTCTGAGCTTCGCTGACTCCAGAAGCGATTTCCCAATGGACATTAGCACTTTCTCCAAGGAAATTTCTACACTGCTGCTTAGGCTATGCTGTGCTTTCCATATGTTCGCCAAAAGAAAGTCTGGATGAGGCCAGATCCAGATTTTCTAGATACCCAAACTTTCTTCTCCTTTCTAATAGATGATTGTACGCGAAACGTGAGCATGAATGACAGGTTACTAACACGTTCAACAAGTTTTTCCTCGTCCATCATGTCAACGGTCATTATAGGAGGCGTGCAGAGAGAGCGCAGACAGCTAAACAGTTCACCATTCTTCTCGGTTGATCGCCCTGTAACCAGTGGAGCACGTTTACAGCCGCATAACAACGCTAATTAAGGTAATTAGGTAATTAACCCTAATTAGGGTTGTTGCTAGAGATCCGGGACCTGCACCACCACCCCCCTCCGCCCTCCTTCCCCCGGGTAGTGGCGTGCGTTCGATCTGCGTAGCCTGCGCCGATGCATGCCCCTTCCGTATGCTGTCTGATAGCCATGTGAAGAACATACGGGGGACAGCTTCGTCTCCAGTTCGCCGGGGCAACGGGGGCGTGACGCGGGGGCGGGGCGGGAGCGCGCGACGTCTCGCTCGGCTTGGAGCGTCCGCCGACCGCAATGTCTCTATTACGCTGTGTCATTCTCGTCGCGCTACCCGGTATTCTCGGCTATTCGCTACGAGATGACGTCCGACTGCTCGACGACGTCGTCGAAGCGGAAGCCGAGGCGATGCGTCGTGTGCGACGCAGCGCGTCGCCCTCGTCGGACGCACGACGTCGTCTGATGGGACTCACCGAGGACGAGCACAACACTGTGCAGTATTATCTAGAGAAACTGCGACAGCTAGGCAAGCAACGTCATCCGGAAGGCGACGACAAGGTGACTGACGTTCCCAAATCGTTTTCGTTGCATTGCGTAAACATACTAGAAAGGGCACAACGAGTGTGTGCACTCCACTGCGGTCGTAGCATTGCGTAACGTTCGGTGCGTGTGTACTATTGCGTACATACGTACGTAAAACTGTCCCACGACCTCAGAAGGACGAGTTCTTTGTTCTTGTTCGGTCTTCAGAATGAATCAACACTCATAAATACCCATATGACCTCTTCGGTCTTGATTTACGAGGTCATATTGTTGTTTTTTACGTCATTTGGTCACATAATTGATCGTAGAATTTTGACCTGGTCATATTATTGATCGTGAATTTTGACCTCCGTTGGTCCCAGGCTTTTTTTTCGTAAGGCATCTATGACTTCTGAATAATGCGGTTTTTAATGCTTCTACAATGTTGAAGAGAGCTGTTTTAGAAATTTTAATGACATGCAAAATCGATTACTACAGTCAGGTGGCCCAGAGAGTGCGTCTGTGACTTTGTCTGCAATTACGACCACTGTATGAGCCGGCTGGTTTATCTAATTTTTAGTCATTCCTCTTTACGTTCTAGCATGCAGATGATACGATTCCTTTCATTTTGATGTTGTCATACTGTCATTTAGTATTTTCCTAGTAGAATCTGCGTACTCCCATCAAACCAGCTGAGTCAGTCGGCAGACATTGCGCCGCAGCCGTAATTGCAGACAAAGCCACAGACGCACTCCTTAGGCTACCCAGCCATGCCTAATCCATCCATCCCACTCAATGTTGCGTTCTATGCGATTTTTTCATCAAAGAAAGTGGAGCGCATGGGCGGGGCCTCACTCCCAGGCATAAGAATTGTGATTATTCATCAATTTAGCAATGTGCTGAGCAGTTCATTTCACTTATAAATTTTCTCTATTGATTTCTTAGAGCAGTTCTACCCTTTAACCCATTTGTAGGCTTCATTCCATGTTGTTTCACATAATATCAATCCTGGAAGTCACATCCACCTGTTGGGTGCACTTGTAGAACTTGTTTCCTAATTACCGCCTAATTCTGAGAGCTCACTACTCCGTCTCTTTTTTACGTGCGCCAACATGTCATTATTGATCTCCACCTTTAATTTGGCTCATTTCCAACGCGTAACTCCATAAAATCGATAATCCTCGTCCGCAATCACGTATTTCATGCGAGTTTGTGCAATTATCACGTGAAATGCGATCGTAACATCACTAATGATACTTTGTGGGGGGTTTTTGCTAGGAAATTACTCACAACGTGTGACGCCTCGGGAAGAAAACCATTTCTTCACTGTGAATTCCAGGAATTCTCAATGGGAAAGAGAATTTGATGAGTGGCTATTGATTATCTATCAAGGACATTTCTTAAACATTGGTGGGTAATTCCTAAACGGGATCAGGGACTCTGGTTCATTGATCCTGGTTCTCAAGTAGTTCTCCTTTATTCCCGGGGTCTGATGTAGCGTTTGTTAGCCACTTCCATTTGGCCAAATTTCCCCAATTCCCCAGAAAATCCTCCTCTTGATACCTTTCACAACTTTTTTCCCGGAATCCATGCTTTTCTCCAAAACTACCATCCAACCATCCGTTTCCCAACTGCGTTCTCCATTCCAGTGACATCGCCCTGGATTTATAGCGCTCGAAAGCGAAAGGAAACTGATCCACGAAACCTTGAGTCGATCCGACACATTCTCTCAACTCCTTCTGTACTTCCTTGAATCATAGATCCACGCCAGAGTCTTATTCCTGTTGTTCTCCACTATCAGCTGATTTTCTGATCAGCGCCGGTAGCCAGTTCCTTGGCGATTTCGGAACTAAAGTGCATTATTGCGTTCTACGTCCATACGCCTGGTCTTTGTGATGATTTTTCGCTAATTGACGTAGGACACTTTTGTTCTCATGACGATGTGAAAATTAGACTTGAGAAATTTAGAATTTACCCTGCGGTAGAAACGCAGTAGGTCAAAGTTTTCTGGGAACACAGGATGAGATGGCTTTGAGTTTGAGGTTACTGTAAGGAAACCAATGGACCGTTCGAGAATCGTTGACTCCTGGCCATGAATAGCTTACAATAGACAGCCAAGCCAAGGCATCACACCATTATTCACAAAAGAATACGAACCAGCTAGAACCGGTCATTGAGGGTGTGGTCAAACTGCAAACGATCTGTGAAAGCATCTATCCAATAGTGTTTCTTCTTGGGCTGTATTCCTACCCGTCCGCAGAAGTCAAATTTGGCCTTCGAGACAGCACAAAAATTTTTGGCGAATGGCTGTGTAATGTAGATGACGCCGTACGAGTTCAAAAAGGTGGGCGTGATGGGTGGACAGAATGCGCCAATCAGAGTCGTGCAGTCACGCCCCTTTTTCCCTCACGATGGTACACACCCGCAAAAACCACTTGATTCAACAGTTATATTTAGCTGATCTCAACAAAACAACGGAACCTCATTCATGCTTTCACTGTATAGCCTCCAGTGATCGTGACGATAAGATACTAAAACAAGCTAGCAAACAAAACAATTTCCAAATCTCCTAAAATAAACAATTTCTTCCAAAATCCACTTTAGAAAATAGCTTTGTAAATTTTATTACTTGTAGGGGTGGCGGTGGAGTGGATAGGAGGGGGGGGGCGGGGGTGGGTTGACCCGCAATTGTCATGTAACACCCTCAAATAAATGCTATTTCTCTCCAGTTTCTAGAATTCCACACTTTTTCATGTTTTTCATCGTCATTCTTCTGAACTTTGCAACACCTGGAACATTCCCACAATTCTCTGATTTATCGGCGAAGAAATTTTACGACTTGAACTGGAACCGACAGCTCTGCACCAAGTAACTGATATGGGTTGGCAGATGACCGTGAAAAGAATTTATACCGGTTTTTGAACTGAGAAAGTAGGAAATCTTTGAATTAATAGGCACTTTTTAGACAGTGCTCACAAGAACTGAATTCATGCCTGATCTGGTCGCGATCGTAAGCACGACATTTTCTTAATCTCTATGTTGTTTTTTTTTCTTGAAAATTCATCGTAATTCTTTGACCGATAGTTGTCTTTGTCAGCTTCTCTCTGAGAGATCCTTGAGAGATATAGTGCGTTTCATCATGGACGATAGCTTGAGAGACATCAGAGAAAAAAGTGAATGCAGGGAAAGCATGTAGTGCTGGATAAGGTGGCGAGATGGAGATGTACACGATTATTCAATTATCTTTGCGTTTGGAAGCGATCATCTAAGCAAATTCTGGTGTTTCCAAACCCATAGTTTAGCGGTGGGCGGGGTTGAACGCAGCAATGGGCACGGTTAGCAAAATTACCCTCATCCAGAATGGAGATCGCCCACAATTCCCAACATTTTGCCAGGAAACTGGTAAATTATTGGTTGTTAGCTAGAAAAACACTGAGTTTCCCTCGTTCTCAGAATTTACCGGAAGTCCTCTGGACCCTAACCAGCGCCTAGATGCATCATTGAGATTACCGTTGATAAACGTGTTAATGTACTAAAGTTTACCCTTTACTTGGCATCCATCAACTTTTTTACCCATACATGACGTTGTATACACCACGCAAATATTCTAGCTGATCATACGCTTGGGTAAGAGATTACCCATCCTTTTGATGGTACATCCGGTCCCTAGTAGATTTATTGGAATCTAGCTCCTGTATTATTCAGTCAAGGCCGGACAAAATGGCTCCGGTCCCAAACTAAACATGAACCCAATTCAAAATTCAGCACAAAACGCTGTGATAGAATAGCTATGGGGTCTGTGAAGGTCAGTGCAATGCCCGTTTTTGTTGCGTTATATGTTTGCCTATGCTAAAAACTCGTTCTCCATTTTGTCGCGCTCCGTCCAATGACGACTGCTAGTTAATCCCGCCCCACAGCAAAGCAGGGGGGGGGGGGAACGGAGCTATCCTAAAATAGAACTTTTGCCCCTCTTCTTTACTATATTCTCTAAGAAAATATGCAAAAATAGAGAAAAAAAAACAGAAAAATAGGAACTTTGGAGGGAAATCTCATGGTCTTCCCCGTGAAGGTCCATAAACTAAAGTAAGTGAGAGCAAGGTATATTCTCAACCATAACAATATGTATTATACTACTTTACTTCTCAGTTTGCCGCCGAATTATCGCAGTACTTCCCGTCACTGATAATTTTCTGACGCATCTTTCCGTGACGGATGCAGAGGGGAGTTGGATTGGATTGCGGTAGGGAGGAGGCGGGGGGGGGGAGGGGTGGGAAGGTGATACCTCTCTCAAAATGGGGCACTGCCCGGATAGATTTCGAAAAATAAGGCTTTTCTGGATCATTAGTTGATTTAACACAAGTGAAAACATCGAATTAAAAATAAGCCAGCAAATAATCTGGCGTTGACCATTTATAGTTACTACGAGTTTCTAGTTAACAGTACCGGTGTGGAACTGCGCGTCTTACCTCACATTTACTACATATGTGTTACAGTTCACCTTAATAATTATTCAAATTAGATGTATTTTTTTGGACCCCAGAGTGCTTGGACTCCAGCTCTTGCAGTCAAGGAAGCGTTCCATGGTGAAGAAAATCTAGGCGGCGCCACTGTTCTCTGATTGGCTCATTCAAACGCCTATCCAGCACTTTATTGCCAACTTGTGCGAAGCTGGTGCATACCAACACAATAATATAACGCAATTTGTGCTTCCATTCGTTTATGTCGCCTATTTTTACACATACCATGTCCGACGAGTTCATACATACTGAAAGGCGGGGACTGCCGTTCGAACTGGCCAATCACAAAATAGTGGCCATGCCCCTAATGTTCTCACGAAGTTCTGCACCTATTTTCTAACCATGTTCTGTACAGTATGTCTAGACTGTAGATATTTTGAAGCTAACAATTTATTGAGCAACTCATGCTACCAATGAAGTCCAGGACAGACATGGTAAGATTACGCAGAGGCGGCATTCATCACTGAGATTACCCAGGGTGAACATGTCAGCATCAGATAAACTTACCAATAGTTAACACATGCGTCAATACATTTACCCCAGGTAATTCCGGTGGTGCATCCGGGTCCAGGGTTAACGTGGCAGCGCCTATGTCAACGATGGGTAAATTTTGGTTTGCTGACGCGTTTACGCTGGGTAATCTCAGCAGTGCATGCCGGCCCATAAATGAGCTGTAGCTGATGAGCTTCACAAAATCCCTTCTTCACATGCTTATGTCCGTAATTGCACCATAGTCACTTGGCAATGAAAATGAGAAAGTGGACACAGCCTTCTGCCCGCCAGAGCTGGTTCAGCGAGTCTCACTTCCTTCCACACCATAGTCGCTAAGCTGCTTATGCACGACTCATCGCGATGTGAATCGTTCATAAAATTGTCTATAGAGCGTGTTTTATCGACGATCTCAATGTGCAATCATGCATGAAATATGGACATGGATTAGCTGCGATGTTCTTCGTGACCAGTCGCGATTGGAAGTAGGGAAAGACGAATTTTTACCAGCAAAAACAGTGTCTATTTTTCTGGAACTGACCTGGGTCAGATCTTGAAAACAGAGCGCGGAAGCATCATTCTACCTAATGAATTGTTTGATGTTTTTGGAAGTGAATGAGTGAATAGGCTGTTGAACTCTGCTCGTAGATGCTTGTTTTTGAAAACATATAGTTGCCGAAATGGTAAAAGTCGCGAGTGATCTTTGATTACCTAAGATTGACCGATCATTGCTATCCAAATGAACAAAACAAACTATGTGATGTTGTATGCAACACTCTTTGTGTCTAGTAGGAACTCTTCGACGTCGTTCCATTGTCACCTTCGCCCCAATTATGTTGCTGCAGCAGGTTTTGCGACTCCTGTGGTGAGACAGTTAGACTGGCTCCAGGGAAGCCAATCAAATGCAAAACATATATTTTACCTTCTAAGAAAAGTAACCGGTGAATACTCGCATATTACATCCAATATTGACTCAGTATCAATATACAGTTTCGTCAATCATTTCCGCCCCACAGAATTGGTCTACCGCGCCGCACCACGTGCGCGGCGCGGCTCTGCCGTTTCTTCTTTATGTTTTCTACCTTTTTTCTGCATATCCTTTTTTTCGTTCAGAAATGCTCGGTTCACTGTGACAGACAACATAGGCAAAACATCAATACCGGGAACGCTCGACAACTACAGAGCCCGGCTAGTCTGCCGCGCCGTGCAGGTAGTGCAGCGTGGCAACCCAGACTGGTTGTATGCTGTGGTGCAAAAATGATTAACCAGCACTGCGTGCACGTTTCGTTTCTTTTGCGGTAAAAGATAAGAAACGTCCACATGGTAAAAACGCCAAAGTCCTTTCCGTGAGGAAGTACTACAAGATGTCTCCTTCGGAGAAAGAAAAAGAAAAGAGAAAAAACTTTGGTAAAGAGGAAGGATGAAAAATTGAACATTCCAATGTACAGGCTAGATGGCTTAGATGCAGTTAGATTTGTTTATATTGGTATCATTTTGTAGATGATTTCATGGAAAAGACTAGTGACAAGACAACTTTGTAACACTGCCAAAATGTTAGCGACACCCGAACCTCCACACCTTATGTGTTGAGCTGTGCACTGGTCCCGACACGAATACATGTAGACTGTGCGTCTTACAAGCTCGCTTAGCCTTAACCTCGCGTCTTTGAATATAGAATCTCTCCATTTCTGTGGGGAATAAGTTACGAAAGGTTACAATCATGTCGGTATAGTACTCAAAAGCCTTCACTATCCCTGATAACTGTGCAGCACGAACGCAGCCTGAACGCTAATGGTTCGAGTAGAAAGTAAAGTAAAGTAAAACCGTTGCTGCTAGGGTGTCTTCTCGAACCATTACGCCGTTTGGGCTGCTTTCGTGCTGCACTGTTATCAGAGATATTGACTCCTCTACTTGTTGAACCTAGGCAACATTTGTGAACGACATACAGGGAAATATTATCCATTGTCGGTCAATCATCCTTGCATCACAGAATAGCGCCCATCTGGTCTGCCGCGCCGCGTCACTTACGCGGAGCGGCAGACCAGTCCATGCTGTGGTTGTTGAGCGTCGCCAGCATTGGTGATTTGCTTATGTTTACACATTTACAATTCCGAGTGCCGTATCTTCACTTAGAGGATTATTTCCACTGATTCTTGTAATATTTTTTAACTCCTATAACCAACCTTTTAAGTGTTACATGCCTCAACCTTAAGGCAAAGATTCCCATCGGTGTAGTCTTCAAGACCTGTAGATGATCTGTAGATCAAACGTTACGCCAAGCTTTCAGTCCTTAATGATTTCATTTGCGCACAAATCAATGCGTTTGACACGATATGTCGTTCATGCTGAGAATCACGAACGGGTCGTAAACAAGATTGGTTCCCCCCATGAAACAGGAAAAAACCCCGGAATGGTTTTATGTGGTAGTTTCGCGTGTCTATAACGACCTATAAGACACAGTACTTAATTAACGACCTGTATGTACCACACATTCGTGGTAGCTTAAAAACAACGTTGACATTCCAGCAAGATGAGAATAACGAGATCACCAAATGGCGAAAAAGAATGCGAGGCGATATCGAGGGGGAGCTGTTGAATCCCGAGGAACATGGACGCCATTTTGAGGGTATTGCAGTTATTATCATTCCTAGTTCTCTATTTTAGCCACCATTTCAATCCTTTTCAGGCGATATCATCCTTTTTCCCGAACAAGCAAAGGAGATCTATGAAAACGCCCTAAAATCAGGCAGTAGACGGGTCAAGCGGAAGTTCATCGGTTCAAATCTGCGTCGATGGGATCCGACACGACCGATCATCTACAGCTTCGATGGTTCTCACAGTGAGTAATTAGTGATTTTGTATAGTTGGATAGCGTAGAGAGTGCGTCTGTGACTTTGTCTGCAATTACGACCGCGGCGCGGTGTCGGCTGACGGCTGATCAGCTGGTTCGATCGATAGGACGCCGCAGGATGCGTCTAGTAGAAGATTTTACTAAGTGACAGTGGGATAGCATAAAATGGATGAAATCACGCCTTATACGTAGCAGAACTTACATAGAAAAGTTCAAAACTGGATCGAAGCAGCTGACACCAACACCACGCCACAGCCGCAATTGCAGACAAAGTCGCTGACGCACTGTCTGACCAACCGGACCGCAGATTGATTTTCCTTGCTTCATCTTTGTGCAACAAAATATGTACAGTTTCCTTACACTAGCTTGTTCCCAGGTTTTTTTTTGAAACTTATTTATCTAACCATTCTTTCCGGTTAGTGAGGGCACTGTCTATTTTGACAAGAATGGTTGTGCTGTTTACGGTTTACTTTGATTTCCTCCCAAAAAATAAGGTTTCCCGTCGTGCAAGAGATTGCTGTTCAGTTAATTCAACGCTTCCCCTAATTTTTGCAAACGTGCACTGGTATGAGAATTCATATTGAATTTTTTGCTATAGTACGTTTCATCTGCCGGTGTTGGAGGGAAATTAGAGAAAAAAGACGTGTAAAACCGTGTAGCAGACAGTGAGCGGCAGACCAAAATTTGCTTGCTTGCCGTTTAGTGCAGAAATCGCAATTTAGCGCACGGTTACTCAGCTCCCGTCCTTTTTGAAAGCGGCTGTAACAGCTTAGCTTAAGATTAAATTTTTTATTCACAGTGGCAACCTCTTATTTTTTTATGAGTTCTCTGTCGTATTTTGGTAAATTTTTCTTCATTTCTACCTTATAAATGGAAACATTCGACATGCCTCACTTTCTTTTAACACATTTCGGCTTCTCTTTACAACTGCCTCTCAGTAGATTTTTGGATGATCGTGCAAAACCATTCTTTTTCTTTTAGATTGGATTCTTTGGGAATAGAACATGTTTGAGATTGTAACTGTTTGCTTCCATAGTAACAATTGCAAATTTTCTTTAGTTTTAGTCCAAAAATGATGCTTCACACTCATGACAGCCTTGATCATGTGGCAGTACTATTCGTAATTCACCTTGTTTACGCAGTTAACGCTCCAAACCTCATCAAACATTACATACGGTCAAGCGCGATGTTTGTTGACGCCGGCGTGAAAATGTTCAGGTCATAAACACGCTATCACACCCGTAGTCCGTATATCATCGCACCACGCATCATCAAGGTCTTATCTAAATATCGATAACGCACCGTCGAAATGTGTGGGATATCGTGCGAAATGTGAAAAGTGGAAGCGCTTGGGATTAAAATTTTAAAAAAAGGGAAGGGGTTCGAAAAGATGACTTTGAGCTGTGAATGCTGGATTGCTCCCGCTGGACTATCAAATTTTGTTGTGCTTCAACTGCAAGAACTTTGGCTGAATTACAAAGTGGAATTGATCTATTTCTCACAGAACTCTTGCTTGTAGTGTGTGCATCTATGTGACCATTCATGGACATGGAATGCAGAAAACATTCTTATCCAATTTATCAAGTTGTCAAATAAGTTTGCGCGTTTTTTAAATAGATGATTTTTCCCCCAAGTTTCCATATTCCACCAAGAGTGTATATCCATTTGAAAGCGCTCTTCGCCCTCTATGAGATGGTTATTATCATTCCGTGAGTAGTCTAGTTTCGCCCGAGTTGTGGTCATTAGAAATGGACATCTCAGAATGTAAAAAAAAAAGATTCATCTCTGATACCTCCTTTGTTTCGCCTTTCACCGCGGTCGAAAAGCGATAGGTGCAGTTCATAATGTTTGCTTCTTGTCCAGAGAGTTTATACAGCTGACAGTATCGCCTAAAGTTGGCTCAGGCTGCTCCCTGTCGGCCCAAAAATAACCGGATGGGTGGAGCTTAATTGCAAGGGATGGAGCCCACTTGCAATGGACTTGCAATGAAAAAAAGGCGCGAACTTATTTGACAAACCAGTAGGGGTTTTTCAGCTACTAGGCCCAATGTCTATCAAAAATCCATAATTAGATAAGCAAGAGTCTCTGAACGAGGGTGTATGTGCCCGTCAATTGCGGCGTTTTTCCGGTTCGAGAGTTTTTTCTTCTACCCCAGTCGAACAATTATTTTTGAAAAAATTGCACCTGGACTCCTTTCCCTTTATTGTAATCGTTGGAGTTGGTTTGAAATCTGAGGCTATCAGTGGCGGAGGCAGCGGTAGGGGCGCCTCCCTCCGCTCACTCTCCGAGAATGGGTCGCCAAATTTTTGAAAAAATTAGTTTAGTAAATGGACAAAAACATCGTATAGGCTTATTCTTTATTATTCAGTCTTATTATTTGTCCTTGTTATTTTTTTTCAAATATTTATTGTCAAATATTCAAAATAAAAATTAATATTTCTAGTAGTTTCATGTACTATTCCACATAGGTTACGGAATGGCGGAGTTGCCGCTTTTTCCTGGGCTCCCCCCCCCCTGGCTAGCAATTCCTGCATCCGGCATTGAAGCTATAGCTCTCACTGGTTTTTATGGATGCCTGATAGTCTGTGTAGAACAGTCTTTCCTGAATATAATTATCTACCTGATTCTTTGATGGTATTGAAGACACACTACCGCAACATATTATCTAAATACATATGTATATAAGTAGACAAAGAGATACATGTAAATCCATAGTTACGTTCCCAATAATGTGATTAATCACAGTATCCTTGAATGCATCATACTTTCAGCTTCTCGAGAACAGCGTATTATTGAATTAGCTTTGGAGCACTGGCACAACATCACATGCCTCAACTTCGTTCGCAACGACAACGCAAACAGCGGGAATCGCATAGGTAACCATATTTGGGACATATTTACTAATAAAGTATGCTCGGTATGAGTGGATTTTACTGTCTTTACGAAGATTTCGATTGACTATGGAATTTATTTTAGTGCTGTTTACATGTATAGCGGTAGCTGATTGTCCAGAGACTGTTACTAGTCAAAATAATGGTGTCACTATTATTGCCAGAGCAGGCGTTTTTCGAAGAAAAGTATGCTAGTAATGCTAGCTACCGCCACCCAATTTATAATAGATTTCACGCAGTGAAGCTAGAAACTAAGCCTAGACTGTGCTTATCTCACATAGCATTTTACTCACTAAATCGTTACTTTCCACAGTAATGTCTTCAGATAAGTAATTTATCTCAAAACTTCTCACGTTATCCTTGAAATGCTGATTTCCAGTTTTCACGGACGTTGATGGTTGTGCCAGTAATGTAGGTAGGCACCCGCTTGGCGAGGAGCAATTAGTATCGCTAGCACCCGAATGTATTAGAGTGAGTCATTTCCATCTCTCTTTTTCATTCCCTTTTTTGGGACTTATTACTTCTTCGGCATAATAATTTCTGCCAGACAAGTTATCTAGGAAACAGTCCAATAATATAGTTCTTAATCAAACAGTTCCCATTGCAGCTGGGTGTAATTGCCCACGAAGTAGCACATGCACTAGGATTTTGGCACGAACAATCACGACCAGATCGCGATCAATTCGTGAATGTTCGATGGGAAAACATAGACAAGGTAAGAACATTGACCTAGAACGTCACCGGAAACCTGGTCGCTACGGATGTGGTGGCATTACACAACGTGGGGTGACTAGAAGTCATATACGCACAACGGAATTTACTTCCGCTATGTTTTTTCGCTTTCTACCGTTTCGAAGCACTCTCTGAATGGTTCGGGTAGAAACCCTAGCAGCAACAGTTGCCAGATGCTGCCATCCTGCCCTCGCTTGCTGCTCAATCTGTCGGCCTTTTAGCAGCAATTGCTGAGAGACGGCAGCAATCAAGGGGAGAATGGCAGCAACTGGCAACCGTTTCTGCTAGGGTTTCTAACCGAACCATTACGCCGTTCGGGCTGCGTTCGTGTTGCACAGTTATCAGAGGGAGTGGTAGCGTCAGAAGAAGTAACTCTTTCATCTTTCAGGACTCTAAGGGACAATTTCTCAAAGAGGACCCAGATGATGTAGATAATGCTGGTGTGCCATACGATTACGGTAGTATTATGCATTATAGGTGAGTTCTGGCAAAATTATTCCATTGTTTGAGACAGTGCACAGAAGCTTCTATTTGAGTACATAGGAGATTTTGTGGTGTATTTCGCCTTCTTCTGTTTAATGCTGTTTTATTGTATCATGACTTTAGCTCCCTTTTAAAACGCCATCTCAAACTTCGTAGTTCATTTCATTTCATTTAGTACGTCTAACGGCGTGCTAAAACAAAAGAAAAAAGGAACACTATAAACTCCAACTAAGATGAGAACAGAAAAAACGACCAAACGAGTTGAACATTGAGTACCGGACCCTTTTACCCAGTTAATTCAACAAATGCTGGAAGAAACGCACTTTGCATCCCCAAAAGTCTTATGACGCCTGTCGGTGCCAAGCAAGGTATAGAACTTAGAAGAATTCCATTATCTTGACAGCGAGATCGACACGAAAGCCAAAAGCCGTATCCACATCAGCCGGCTATGATGCCCTTTGCGCCAAGTAAGGGGTCATGGGAGCTTGCCGTAACTTCGACACACGAGTATACCGGTCACCCGCGTGGAACCGACAAGCTGGGTAACGAGCATGAGGGTTTAGTACGAGCTCACCCACCAAGAATAGCGATGAAGCTTCATCTATTCATTTACCCAAGCTGACACCAGTAGACCAAATCATAGGCTGCCAAAATTGCCAACAGAACAGTTTTTCTTTTGAAGCACTTGCTGGCACCTCCTACTATGTTAACCCAGTAGGATGCCCTAGACTTATGGTAAGAGATGTGAGAACACTTCTAAACGGCATTCTAATTTTATCTGAGACAATGGCTCTATATTTATTTTTGTCGCTTGACAAGAAACACAAATAAACATTAGATTCCAAAACAACATCCATCAGTTGCTCCGCAGATGTCGAGACATTTGAAAATGTCTTTGCTTATGGCACGAAAGCGATATCTTCAGAGCCACTCGGAGCCAGATGAAAATCAAGTCAGCAGTTTTGGAGAGGAAATCAACATAGTATTCTCTATACAAATTCTTAATGAAGCAGCTAGCTTGGAAGCCGAGAGAGAATGTCAGCAATTTTGAAGAGGAAATCAACAAATTCACAAACCTGTAAAGGCTTTATGGAGCATCTACCCCAAACCCCGAGCAAATCAAATGATCTAATGGATTGGGATTCAGAAATTCTGGGGGTTATTCCTCAAAATCATTCTCCTACAACCCGCATAAAACCATCCATTCCCACATCTATTTGATTTGCAGCCAACATTTTTATCTTCAGCCACTGCGTGGCTCAATTTCTTGGTCACTTTTAGCAATAATGTGGGTTTTTACTTCGCCTTCGATGTCTGTAAGCGAGAGTCATCCAGAATTTTCTTCTATGTTGTATCCCATTACTGAAATGCAGCGCCATAGCCAAAAAAATAGGCAAATATAGTTTCGAAGAAGAGCCATCAACCTGAAATAAATTGATGAAACAGATGTTTGCACGGTGTTGCAATAATTTTGGGCCACGCTGTATATTCCACTGGCTGGTAGGAGGTGATTTTCCACTAATTACGTACGTTGATTCTAATTGCAATTGGGAGTGAAATTTTTTTTTGCTATGAGGTAGAGAGAATTTGTTTCGTAGCAGTGACAACGCAGTATTTCTCTTCCAAGGAAAAAATTCAAAGCTGCTTTTCAAGGGCATTTTGTTAATTTTTCCTGTGTGATTTTCTTGGAAGCGAAAGAGCAGCTGTTAATATTTTACACCTGCTAGTTTCTTGTCATTGTCGATGTTTCATTTGATTTGAATCTTTATTGAATTAAAACGAAGATGTTTACAAATTTCGTTGTACCCCTCTTCATTCTAATTGTCAACTCGCAAACGCTTCTTTCCATAAACTCGAACGTATTTCAGGAGCAAAGCATTTTCTCGTTACGATGATCTCTACACTATCAGCACTTTCGTTACAGACTATCAAAAAACTATTGGTAAGTGACTTGCAACAATAATTGCAAAGAAACTACCTTGAGAACATGTTTTATAGATTGAAGCGGTTTTTCTTTCTTCTCGAGACCACACTAGCTCCTTATTCAGCTCTTTTGCTTAGCATTGAACTAGTTTCGCCGTCAAATTTTATTTGTTCGCGAAATTTCTTCGACAACGTTCTCAAGGCCGCTTCGCCACACTAGCATTAACATTCGAACGTTGATCTTTGGATAATGGCAATGATTTCAATAGCCATTGAACTCTTTGAGGGAAACTCCGCGAAAAAGTCACGTGTTTTTGCAATTCTGTTTGGTAAAATCTTTGCTTTGAAGAGATCAATCATCGCTCAGAATTTTCGATTTTTTCATAGCGCATAATGACCCCTTTTCCATGTTCAGGACAACGGGATCAACTATCATTCAACGATATCCGATTGATGAATAAAATCTACTGCAGCAACGTGTGTTCGCGGAAGTTACCTTGCCAGCGGGGTGGTTATACTGATCCCAGAAGGTTAGTAAATGAGGCAAAGAAGTTAATATTGTACTCAGGTGCCGCTTTTTTTCAATTCACTCCTCTGGGCTTGCATTAAGATCTTGCTTTCTTATATACCATGTGTAATTTTTTTTTGCTAAGATCGCAATTGTCAATAATTTCTTGTCGAAGCTCCTATTTTGGGCTATTGCATATTTTCATAACTGTTCCAAGTGGTGGTCTCGACCACGAGACCTCTTCCAAAAATACAGATCAACCTAAGCCAGCGTATTATAAGGATCAGACGTCGCGTTTTCAAGAAACAAACAGAAATAGAGAAACTGTCAAAATAAACCACTGTGTGCTATTGTAAGTATGGTATCAACAACGAACTCCAGTAGCCAGGACCCGAGAGCACGTGCTGCATCGCCAGTTTGGACATGTTGGAATAGGTGGCAGAGGAATCGGACAAGAATGGGAGGTGTGATATAAGGAAATTGTGTGGATGCGCAGAGAGTCAGAGTGTTACTTTGCGGCCTCGAACAATAGAGTCTTCCGCATCTGACAGCACTACAGTCAGCAGGGAAAGGAGAGCGCTCTGATGAAGACATCGTTGTTCAGAATGCATACATGGCCTCTTTCAACTGATGTCAAAATTTCAGAGTATTTCAATTAGAAACTTTAATCAAAAATTGAAAAAGCCATTGAAGTGCCTTTTTTTTCAAAGTTTTAAATTTATCTACAGTTAACTGATCCGTTGCGTACGCACGTCATGGATCAGCTGTTTAGAACTTCTTCTATTTATTTCTCGGAAATTTGTTGTTGTACATTAGAATGAGTTGGAGCAGGATCGGGAGCAACGGAAGCAAATAAAATTTAAAAAAAAAACGCTCTATCTCCAATTTCTTTCGTTTCCAGTCTTCATTAGAGCTGCATATAAAATGTTCTTCTCCCCTATCTGGTTTCAGCTTCCTTCGGAAAGTATTCTACTATGTTGAGTAATGGTTTTCTTATTGTTAAATTATTAACATACTCTTATTTGTAGTTCAAACGGGCGACCTATGCTCAAACCACCTCTTTGAATAAAACAATCATGTAAGAAAGGAAAATAGTGTACAGCAGGCTTTGCCATATTTTGGGACTACATGAAGCAATCACAGAACAACCTTCACAGACATGTCGACTTTCTATATATCGATAATTCGCTATAAAAAGTAAAACAAACAGTTAATCATGTACAAAAAACCGAGAAAAGGCCTTCCACTAGAGATATAAGTGATCAGAAAGTTATCTACACTACATATTACAGAAAAAAAACATTTACAATTGCAAACAGTAAAGATGTCTTTGGAGAAATGAAGCAGTCTGTCGAAATTCGATAGCTGCAACGGATTTTGTGATGAGCAACGGTGAGATATGTATATGTGGGGGAAATTAGGGAAAATTGAGATATACTGCTTATCGTCCAGTGAGAACGTGCGAGACTGTGCCGCCAACCCATCCGGCCACACGTGACTCCTCCCTCGTTATCACGTTCTCCATCTCCGACTTTGAAAATTTCGCTACTGTGCCGATAACTCTTGCAAGTGTAACAGCCTCTTTGCCGAAATTATGCGTACTTAAAAGTACTAACATATCTAAAAATATTGCAGTGATAAAAATGAAATATTCAGTAGCAGAAGATAAACGAAGTGTGAAATATTCAGCAACAGAAGATAAATGAAGTTTTAGAAAAATCCTACTCACAAACAGTTGTCGACAACCAACCATAAATTACTAATTTAAAAGAAAGAAAAAAGAAAAACCGACAGCCTAAACTTCGTTTTGTACTATAACCTTATATAGAAGTTAGCTCTAGTTCTCGTCAGTGCTGAAGGGTGGCCCTAAACTTTAAAAAAATAAAACTAAGACAAAAAAAAGAAAGAAACTTAGCTCTACAACGAGACGGGGTTCGAATGTAGTCAGAAAAAGAAGAAGAAAGGTGTCAAATTTTCCAAGCCAACAAGTTAAATTCTATTTTTTTTTTCTGTAATGGCTGAGTATACCATATTCGCAAATACAGGAGTAAAAATAAAATAAAACTCTCAGAGTCAATGATTCGACCTGAGCAAATTCTGCCAAGTTTCTAGCACACTATCGTACGAAATTAAATCCCTTTCTAATTAATTATTTAATTAATTAAAAATACTGAAAAGTCAAGGGAGTGAGATTATTCCGTGTGTTATCACATCGCTGTTCATCAGTACCATACACTCTATCCTTATGTCCTATACTATTCTTCTAATGAAAGTGCCCATGAAAGTGTTTCACCAATAATTCATGCCTACGTACCTACTCTCTCTCTCTCCTTCTCTCTCTCTCTCTCTCTCTCTCTCTCTCTCTCTCGCTTTCTTTTCACTTTAATGGAATAGAACTTAGCCAGACTTAGATGTCACCGTCACCTTAACTAACCAATTTTCGCTCTGCCAGCATTGTGGAACTGGTCAATGCTGGCTTTGAAAAACTTCTCCTTATGTGGTTTACTATAAATTGAAGGCATTACAACTATGCACGAGAGAACATAATTTATTAAGAACCAAACTTGGTCATCATGTTCGAAACACGACGCTTAGCGCTCAATCCTGTTTACTGTTTTGCATTACAACATTCTTCAGACACCGGTCTACGTTGTGCATGCATCAACCACCATCAATCTAACACATTTGTATTTACCGTCCCCAGCGATCAAATAGTTAACGCCTTGTTCGTAATCGATAACGACGTCGTATGTTGGGGAAGTCACCAGCAGCTGTCACCAGCAGTGGATCCCATCCAGTTTGTTCTTCTAATGAAATATGAAGCGGATTGGTACCGAAAACGCAGCTGCAGGATCGTGTCCGTCGTCGCTGGAACAACGCGCAAATCCGCTTTGGCGATAGTAAACATCTCCTAGAGGGAGCAATAAGCGCACAGAAAGCTGTTCTTTTGGAAGAGGGGAGAGATATTTTACAGGGTTTTTAGAATATTAATTGCCGTTCAGAGATAATTCGTAAATATCCATATTCAGATAGGAAATAGTTTGTTAGGGTCTGAAGGGAGAGAGGATGATGTTTAGACTTCGTTAGTATCGATTGCTTGAAAAAGTGGGATGAATAAAGGGAAACGAACAAGAGAGAAAAAATAGGGAGGGCGGGGGGGGGGGGGGGTAACTGGAGTAGATCAAATCTAATCTAACTGGCGGGGTTGTCATTTAAAAAAATGGTCCACGACCAACCCATCTTATACTCCCTAACTCAACTCGGCAAAGCCATATCCGAAGCCCCAAAAATTCCAAAAAATCACTTCCGCTGAAACTTTACGTAAAGAAGTTGTTTGAGGTGCTGAACATGAATATCGTATCCACTTTGTACCGTGACCCCGTAGTGTTTTCATGGAGTTACGGTAGATATATGGTAGACGTGGTATCTCACAGAATCTTTTTAAGTTTTACACAGAAGGTCCTGCCAGGCGCCAATCACGAATATGATCATCACTTTGCGTGATACTATCATTTTCCTGTAAAAATTCACATTTTTAACTTCCAATTTCTTACAGTAATTCTAGAGCATTTCCACAAAAACGAGCTTGTCGTACAAGATGGATACGATACTCGTATTCAAAATCTCATAATCAGATAGCCTCTATTAAAAGAATTTGATGGGATGTCCAGAGGATACCGTACACCTACCGTAACTTCATAAAAATGAGGCTTTGGTTAGAAAATGGATATGATGATCGTATTAAGCATCTCATACAACCTTTTCCATAACTTTTTAGCCAAAATAACTTCTCAAAATTCCTGGGACCACATTTGTGGAGTGATGCCTTCAATTCTATCCTCGAATTCATCCATAAAATTAACGAATCATATTAATAATATGAGATTCCTACTTCAATAACGATGATTTCTTTGAAGATTTCTTCCACACTCTCTACACGCAACCTTCACCACCCCATCCTCCGCGGCCGCTCCCTCCCCTTCCGAAATGAAGAGTGGAAAATTTTTTGTATTCTTTCATATGTAGATCAGTCAGATATTTTTACTGGCTCAATTTATTGCTATATTTATGAAAATTCCGTATCATTGGCCTGTTATTACTTGATTCGATAAAATTAGTAATGTTAGTTTAAAAGTGAAAAAAGTGAGAGAAAAAACTGTAAGAATGGTTACCTAATTTCGTTTCCTAACCATATACGGGTAATTAGGTTAACAGCATGAGATACGATGTTTTTCCTTGGATTTTATGTCGGACGGGCTAATTTTTAATCTATGTTCACCACCTCATGGCCCTATGAAATGAATGTTATCATAAATTCCTTTTAACCTTAGGAATTTTGTTAGGAACTGATTCCACTGATTCTCCAATTCAAGGTGTGATCGATGTCGATGCCCGGACGGATTCACTGGTCAGTTCTGCGAGCAAGTGATGCCTGGATACGGTGCAGTTTGCGGGGGAAAGATACAGGTTTGTGAAATCTCCTCTTGTCATGAATTTTCTAATTCTTGATATTAAATTATAAATCATTATCAAATATCCAAATTCCTATAGAAATTTCAGTGTATTCAGTTTTATTCTGCTACCTGTAGGATCATTTTCAGGTGAATAGTGCTTGGACAAAGATCAGTAGTCCTGGTTATCCACGAGAATTCAAAGAGGGTATGTGTAGAAACTTTAACTGTGTAAATAATAATTAGCCAAGAAGAGAGTTTATTCAAATTTATATTATAGGTCAGGAATGCTCCTGGTTGCTAGTGGCCCCTCCAGGACAAATAGTTGAAATGCAGTTTATTGGAGAGTTTGAGATGTATTGTAAGGTTCGTATATAAATTTTTACATATTTTTGCATTTTTTTCATTATCTCGTCCCCTTCAAATGGTCTTTGCGGACTAGAAATGTCACAATTTCTGAAAAAAAAATTGTTTCGTTAAGGTGAGGCATTCACTATGCATGGACTACGTAGAAGTCCGGAATTCAACAGATTTCGCGAACACCGGGATGAGGTTGGTATTTTTTTTTCCTAAGAATACGTGGAAGTAGTACAGTTCCGGCTTTATTGAATGTCGTACATACAGGTACTGCTGCTACGGTACACCAAACACGAGCATCCGATCCGCAACCACAGACCTAGTGGTCCTCTTCCGCAGTTTCTACCGAGGCGGTCGTGGATTCGAGGCACGAGCTCGAGCACTGCCGGCGAATGGTCAGTGGGCACCATGGACCCCATGGACACCTTGCACAGCCAGCTGTGGAGCATGTGGTTCACGAATGCGGACACGTGTCTGTCCGTATGGAGCATGCGCGTATGTATTACTACACTCATTCACTGTTTGTATTTACGGTTTACCGAAAATTTTAACTCCTACGAACACTTGATACTACCGCACTACTTTTTGACGAGGTTTGCCTCCTTAATGTTTTTGCATGACTTTTCTCCCAGGCACTTGTACTGCACGTTAGTTTATTGTCACCTATTGAAGGTTACCATACTTTACCCATTACTTACCATAGCAAACACAGCAAGTGGTGAGGGCGGCGGTAGGGAAAGGGCGAAGGTCGCGGAAGGAAAGTGTGGTTTTTCCAAGAGAAAGACCAAGACAACAGCAAATCCGAAAATAAACAACTACTAGGCAGTAGTAGGCAGTAACGGATGTAGAAATGCTCAGCCAGGGGGCGGGGCGCGAAAAAAACTGGGATCTTTGGGACTGGCAGAAAAAGAAATTACTAAAAATATTGATTTTGACATTGAATGGTTTAAAATAGATGTTTAAAGATAGTAGTGACAATGCAGAACTTTTAACTATTTTATGAAGCATTTTTGAAAAAAAATCTGCAACCCATCCTCAGCGGGAGGCACCACCTCCCCTGCACCACCCCTCTGCGTACGTCACTGCTACCAGATCACAAATCTAAGCAGTTGAAGCAAATATCCGAAAATAGGAATGAAGAAGGATTTTAAAGTGTTCAAATGTAAACTGTTTACCTATTTTGTGAGGTTTTTCAACAAAACCATGAAAAAAAAGGGGGGGAATGGGGTGCAGCATCTTTCTTATTAAGGGAAGCATTGATTTTGAAGATGGTTTCATTGATTTTGCAAGTGTACAGTAGGGTGTACAGTAGGTTCGCTTAGGTAGCCGCCATACTCCTCGATGAGTATAGCACCTTGCGTCGCCGGCCGCCAATGTTGGCGATCGTCATTCGCCGGCGACGCAAGGTGGTACTGTCCTCGAGGACTATAGCGGCAGTGTTAGGAAGTGCGTGTTCGATTTTGTCCGCAACTACGGCTGGTGCGTGGTGTCCATCGGCTGTTCACTAGGTCGAGCCAATTTTTTACACTTTCCTAGGTAGGTTCTAATGAGTACATGTAATGTGATTACATGTGATTCGAAATCTTCCCTACTGTCACTTAGTAAAACCTCCTACAAAACGTGTTCTGCGGTATCTTCCCAATACCGTGCGGCAGACGTAATTGCGGACAAAGTAGCAGATGCACTCTCTAAGTTACCCGACTATGAATAGTGTGCCAAACGGTGACACAAGCAATCAAGCAGTGAAGCCGGCTGCTCGAATCTGTTCAGGACGAGCTTTAGACAAAATATTTAGCGCACACCTGGTGTTTTTAGCGCGCATTTATTCATCCTATTGGAAATTACGTTGGAAAATCGGTGTCTAAATAAAAATTCTTAGCAAATCGTGCTCGGCTATTGTTCAGCCCGCTATTAATCAATCCAAAGAACGCAAATCTCTTTTTCTCTTCAAATCTTTTTCTTGCAGTGTCTGTGTTAGTTTTTAGCTGGATCCAACCAAGTTTCTATTGCAGCGGTGAACCGGTGGAAACCCAAGTCTGCAACACACATCCTTGCAACGGACTCTGCGCACAAACGAAGAGAGAAGAGGGCGAATGCAGTGGATTCTTATCATTATTACGAGGAGTCAGGTGTAAACAGTGAGTACATAATAAATTGCCCTCCTAGTGGATAACTATGCAGTTATACATACTATGTTCCAGAGAACGTACCGTGATGGAACCTTGCGACAACGCTTGTTGTCCAGGATTTTCAAATGTGGGTGGACGCTGTGTGCGGTGATATACGGGATTTTTTTGGTCTATGATCAACTTTATGTATAGCATTGATGAACAGGATAATAAAATTTTTATGTTTGCTATCATTTTTGACTTGAAATGAGACCTGAGTAGCAAACTAAGCAGAACCATGAGGGCTATTTATACTAGATGCGTGCGTTCGATGCGCGTGCGTCTACCACATGATCACCAATAGGGCCAGTCGCAGCTCTGACGCAGCTAAGACGTACGAATTTGCACCATACGGCATATAATCCAGAGCAAGCATGTCGCATTGCCCGATCTCAATGGAAAATCCTCTGCAAATGTATGCGTCTGGCGCGCGACTGACGCAAGCATCTAGTATAAATTGCCCATGTGGGATGCATGTTGAGTAGAAACTTGTGCAACTATCCAATAGGTGTAAAACTAATGATGCGGAAAATATTATTTGTCGTACTATGCGCCAAATGGTGCGTTGCATCGACGGGAAAAGGGGCGGTCCGGCTGTTTTGTGATTGGTGCTTTCGGACACCCCTTTTCTCCCAATAATGTCTAGTCGTCCGATATTCACGCACGGATACACTGTATGGCGCACAAAATTCAACATGAATGGAAGACGAGTTTACATCAAGGATTACTTGTTTGCACACACCAATCGTACAACAGCGGCACTGCCCGTTCTTCCCGCACGATGCATCAAGCTTTCAAACGAGTGTAAACCGGTGTGAAGGTACTACTCAAGGATAGCACCACCATGGGCTTGATTTATCGTCATTTACCTTAAAAGTCGATAGAAAAAGTT
Organism: Ancylostoma caninum; assembly: GCA_037903475.1. Classification (NCBI taxonomy): domain Eukaryota; kingdom Metazoa; phylum Nematoda; class Chromadorea; order Rhabditida; family Ancylostomatidae; genus Ancylostoma; species Ancylostoma caninum. Next base: position 793,252 of record JBAJFG010000472.1, on the reverse strand, counting down.
GCACTTTTACTTTACTTTTTAGTCATATTCTGTATCACATTAATGAAAAACTGACTTTAGGCCTCGACTATTAGCAGTTATGCAATGAATTGAATAGCATCTGCATCTTCAAAATCGCAACGAATCATTCCTGAATCATGTTAATCATGCATTTATTGCATCGATAAGAAGGCAAACCAATAGTTGTTCTCCACTCGTCATAGAGTAGTTTGCATAAAGTTTGTGGGGCGGAGCAGGTGTTGACCCGACAGCACGCGCCGCATCCCCTATGCGTTACGCGGCACAAATGATCGATTATCGATTTTTCGGAATCATCTAACATTTGCGACCGCTATGTATGAGACATGAGTTGCGTGTTGCCGGTCCATTGCGCCTGCTCGGGCCTCCATGAGAAAACTGACTAGAAATGTGCACCATTGATACCGCAATAGTCAAAGATATCGACTCGAACAAAAAAAAACGACATAGTATGCTTAATACACATGCAATATAAACATTTCAAACAAAACAAAGAGACAATTAACATGAGAATGTGAACCCGAATGATAATGCGATACATTTCTTTGTAACAATATTTAGGTAGATAGACGATTCTGTGAGAAATCCTTCATGAGAATTAGCTTCCGTAGGCGCATTCGGCGCTGACTGCTACTATTTCAGGAATATGTACCGTTCAATATTAAATGCTGTGAATGATAATTGATGAATGCAGAATACCCGATAATGCAGCACAGTTCAAAAATCATCCAGTCCCTATACAGTAGGAATCGGAAATAGTCTAATAATTCCTATGAGGCAACGGCCCGTTGGCGCGATGGATGTCGCCAGTGCTCGTCTGTGATTGGCGGTGCCACGTGCGACCCGCCCACTTCTCCCATTCCATATTGATCAATCGCACCAACAAGCCGGGCACTTTTCATCCGCTGGGGTGTATCTGAGCACAGAGACTGGTTAATGAGATAACTGACCTTTGGATAAACTTTACACCGGGGCGAAAGTTTGTTGAGCAGAGAAGGCTCAACACAAGATCAAAGTAAATTTTTAATTAAACACCAGATAAAAGCTCCAGTAGGCGACGTTGAAGAGGAGAAACGCCACAGGGAATGCCGTCCGACATCGCTCGTCGATTCGCTGCGCGACTCGGCGTCCGCGCAGATTTCGCAGCGTACGCGTCCAGTGGAACGCTCGTCGTGATACCTCAACGGTCTAAATTTCGTTGGTTATGACCAAAAAAAAAAGAAGAAAAAACATCAATATATAGCATGGCAGTTTGAAGAGTGCGGGTGCGGCTTTGTATGCAATTATGGCTGCGGCACAGTGTCGGCTGGCTGATCAGCTTGTTCCGTTGATGGAAGTGCGCCTCGGATTGCATCTGATAGGTGATTTTTCTCAATTTTTACACTTTCCTTTGTAATTTATGATATGAATATGGAATAGTGTAAAAATTGAGAAAAATCATGTATCTTATGCATACTGAGGCGTGCTTCCAGCGATCGAACCAGCTGGTCAGCCAGCCAGCATCGCGTAGCAGCCGTAAATGGAGACAAAATCGCAAACGTACTCTCTAAGGTACTCGACTATTCATGTAAATAAATTAAGGAAATTGAGCAGTTTTTAAAAGAAGCTAAGTGGTGCTAGTTACTTGTTGCCGGAGGCGCGACAGCGACGTCTTCGAGCGTTTCCTTTTCAACCGGTCGGCTCCAACGAAATATCTGAAAAGGAGAACGCATAGGAAAGATATGGAGACATTCGGAAGTACACTCCTGTAGTCCATCCAATGGTTAGAAAACGCACAATAGTAGGATGGCATGCGTAACGAAGACTATTTCGCCAATAAATCTCAAAAAATCACGAAGTATTAGGGGTAGATCGTAGAAAACTGGCATTACTCGTGCTAGTAATACCAGTGGTTGAGCACTGTACGATAGTAGCATGCAACATTTCATACATTCATCACCTCAGTGTTCTAGACATGGATGAGCTTCGACGTGAGAGTGTTGGAACTTCAAGATTAGCGCTGTAAAACATTTTGAACATGTGACTGTTCTAAACAGGGTATATTTCTTGTATCATCGTGGATGTGAACTAGTAAAAATGAAGGTCGTGTGCATGACCTATCCAAAAGAACTACTTTCTTACAAATCGTCGAGAACCAAATGAGAAGGGCGGCAGAAAAAGATTTGACTAATCAAACTGGGTAAAAACAGCAGAAACAACGAAACTGAGCCATTCAGACTCGAAGAGGCCCTATGTTAAACTTATAACTATAAGAACGCGCTTGCATTGCTAACCAATCTTCCCAGGGCAACCTCTAAGGCCTACCTCTGTTAGGTACATATTCGATAGTTGATCATTGTTCTCTAATGAAGTCAACTGCCTTTTCATTGCTGAACAACAATGGTGAAGATGAAAATGATCCTCAAACGATTCATGGCGCCTTCTGCGTACAATTTCCTACTCCTTTCTCTCCTCCTCCTCTCAAACTACCGCTTTTTTTAAAATAATAACCACAGATACGCGATTGATTGTGACTGTCATTAGAATTGAAGCCCTTAACCTCAGCGTTATGTAACAATAATATTCAAGAAAGAAGTGTACATCTTTGGAAAGAAAACGGTCTCTCTTACAAAACCCACAAACCATCGTCGAAGCAGTGTATTTACACTTATCGGGTGCAAGAATGGAATTATTCAGCATTACATGGAGAATGAGTCGCAAAAAACATTGCATAAGCAAATATGATAGACTAGTCATGATTTTGTTGGCTGTCGGCAAAGTCAAAAAGCGTTCACTTTTCGAGAAAAAAAAGAAAACGCATAAAAGGCAGAATCATGAGTTAAGTAACCAAGATTGCTTGTGTTAATACAGCTGCGGGCAAAAAGCACCTACACTGCGGGGTCGTAAGAATGAACGTTGGAAAAATCAAGAACGTTGACGCCCTTAAGAACGTTAGAAAAGCTTCTACAGACTACCAATAGCAGATGTCTAGCAAGAAAGCACAACCGAAAAAGCAAATTTAACGAAAAGAAATGGAAACTGCTGTCAAAAGAAAGAAAAGTAATATCATTCAAGAAAAACTTCGTGTCGCTTCAACATGCTGCGTGCTAACGTCAACAGGAAAAGAAAAGAACATATGCTGGTAAAATATGACTAACCTAGCTCCATTAGTGTTAACATCTGCCGCCAGCGTCCGCAGCCGCGGTTCGGCTTGTCCCGGGTTCAACATGTTCAACGCAATGTGGTTTTCTCGGCTCGAAATCCCGAGATCTTCATCGTTCTGAAAATGCTTCAGTGAAGATCTTATCAGAGAAAGTGTACCCTTTCTGGGTTTGAAGAGCTATGTCCCTTCTGAATCATTACAGGTTCAGATACGGGTTCACAGAAAAGTAATGCAAACGAGGAAAGATTGACAAAAGCATAACAGAAATAAAGAACAGATCGTTGATATCGGTGACTTTCTCTAGCTCTAACCACCCGGGATCTTTGCGTAACATGCGCACTATCAGTGCCCATCTGACGTATCTTATCTTAACAGAATATCCGAAGAAAGAAAAAAAAGCACAATAGCGGGTATGAAACATGCCAAAGCAATAGCAGCAATAATGATAAATGACAAAAACACTTCCACCAATAGTAAAATACAACACAGTTTACCTCTGCTAACTCTACCTCTGGTAAATCCACCTGAAATCATACCACAAAGTAATTATTAAAGAAAAATGCAAAATTGTGCGTCAGAAGAAACAAATCAACTCTCTGAATTTTCCTCTAATATCCTTAGAAGTATCAACTTTCATTGTACCTATAGAAAGATACATGGGTAAGATCAGATCAAAAAAATGTGCAGCAATGCCCGTAAATACCTGATTTAAAGTAAAACGTGGACCAACAGCGAAACTGCCCCTCGCGGATTACCACATCATTTTAATTAAAAAAGGTATAACATGTTGTTTCCCGCTACAGAAAATCTCTGAGGTTCACGAAGAAGACATAGGAAAAAGTGCACACAAAAAAATCAAACCAAACTGCAGTAATCAATGCCGAAATGCGGCCGAATGCATTGCATAATATATCTATCAATCCGTTGCTGTACAAAATCGAGAAAGTGAGGCAAGGAAGAGAGCAGGAGAGCGGATAAAGTAACTTACGAGGTCTTCTATGTCCCTAGCTGCTCCAAACAGCGTCGACAGCGCGGTGTCAACGATTAAGGACGGCTGTGGATCGCATCGAATTAGTTCTTGGTTCTTGGCAAAATGACATATCGTAAATTCAATCATTACTCCGAACACGAATGCCTGAAGAAAGCGTGGCTGAAAGCTTTATACTGTTTGTTACTAGCAACATATTTTACTACAGTAATAGTGAGGGCAATGATTTGAATTGTGCGAAAAAAAGACAACGGAGAAGGAACTAGCAAAACAAAAAGCCCGAAATGTAAAGCAGAAAACTTGAAAAAAAAATCAAAGGAAAATAAAGATAAGGAAATATAACAGCATATTCTTCATAATCAACTGATGAAAAAATAACTAACCATGCAAGAACCCATCCAAACATCGATTGCCTTCATATACGAAACTGAAAATTCAACAATCTCAGCGGCATAAAACTCCAAACTAATAGGTCACCCCTACCTTCCGGCAAAGCGAGTTTCACAGCATTTGCTTGTGTGGAGATGGTTAGTAACGTCGTTATACTTAACGACACACGAGCTGGCGCTGAATCGACGTCCAACCAGAAATTGAACCTGATATATGTTTTTTTTTGTCTTTAATGGCAATAAACATAAAAGTCCATAGAATTTGAAGCTTACCATGATATCACGACGATCAGTGCAGTCGGTAGATAAGTCTGCATAACATGGTGCATCATTTCACGCTCCACATAGAAAACTGCCGTCATACAACTCCACACACCTGAAAAAAAAAACTATTAACACAGAGTTCAGTGGACTTGTCGTTTTTGATTTGTGCTACACCGCAATAATTCGTAGAATAAACACAAGGAATATGAACATTAACTTGGTAAGAACAGGCGACTGCGTGAGTGAGAAATGACATGCTTTCCTACAACCCACAAAATTGGCATCTTGAATAGAGCCAGCGTTTTTCAAACAAAAAAAAATTCCCGCTGATGACGTCGGATAGTCCTATTTTTTTCTGGATAGGTAACATTGTAGGATATGCAAGAATTTGAGGTGCGGTTAGGTCCATGGTAATAGTTAAGACAACGAGAAGAAACCCTTGGGCTACAAAACAACTGAGAAGACGACATTTCCACTTTTCCATATAGTCCGCTCCAAATGCGACGATACTAGTGTATTTGTGTTTTTTTTATCTTTCTCGGCACTCTCTCCAATCGCTGCATACATCACACGTTCTTTTTCTTCTGACGTCTCTGCAGCTATCGCCGCCGATGAGATGCATAGCCTTACTCGATCAGAAAATATAGTTTAACGCATCAGACTCTACGCCACAGATATTACCCTTCATTGAAAGTGAATGCATTATTTTTTGGTAGTGTTTTTTTTAATAGTTAACAAGATATTCCCACATTAGCACTCTATCCATATTATTTTACACGTAAAGATTATAGTGTGTGTGTGTCACCGAGGGCATAGTCGTAAAGATAAAAGTTATTCATGCTTGCGGCGCGTCAAAGTTCACGCGCCGATAGACAGTGCGAAGGAGGGAGGTAGAAAAGAAATCCTGGCAGGTCAGCAATGTTCCTGGTTTTGCCGTTGCGACTGAACAAACCGCATTTCCACTTTCTCCGCTTTGGGTCGGTGCGAAAACTTTGTGAAGCTTTTTAGAGGCGCGTAAACTTTGACGAGCCGCAAGCATGAATAACTTTATATTAGAGAAAGACAGAATGCAAGAAATAGTGCAGTATTCGGAGAGGTGGGCGTGAAATGCAGACCACAGACACAAATACTCAACTATCGTCGTTTTTAAAATGGGCCATAGAGAACTTCGAAGAGCATCATCTTACCGGTGGCATATGTCCCGTTACAATAACCCGTGCGAATATCCTTGAGTTGCATGTCAGGCATAGTGATCTCTGGATTCCGATCAATGGGAAGAACGTCTTCCTTTACCGACCAGACTAAGCGCAACACTGATTCTGGGTATGCATCTGAAGGCATCTATTGGAATAACGACGCTTAAGCTCAGAATGAGGTGAAATACCCCGATTAAAATGGTGAAACTCACAAGATAACACCCGAAGGGGACATTCTTGTGAATCAAGTGGATACTTCCACAAATCCATATTACATGAAACAACCTGTAAGCAAGATTTTTCTCGTACCTTTTTCCAATACTGAACGAAAAGGTCTGTCCACAATGTAAAAGTTGCAAAATATGATCAGACTCACAACTGAAATTCTGGCGTCGTACCATACCCGTCCATCTGGATAGACCCATATAAGAAAATTATCAGCCGTGACTTCCTGAAGAATAGTTCAATTAGGCAATTGTTGGGATTGATGAATACAAAAATATGCATGTTTCCAGGCGGTTGTCAGACCAAAAACTCCATCTATATCACGTACAGTGGATGGCAGTGGCGGTGGCCCATCTGCGGCCTCGAGAAGGACGCCACGCAACCGCACCGCGTGCGCTGGGATCGGCGTCGTCTGCTGTCGGAATGCTATTTCTAGGCTTTTTTCTTCACGATTGGGTCAAAAATCCTTGAAATCGGGTAGCAAAGTTGCTAGAAATAGCATAAGAGCAGCAAAAAGCATCGGTTACGGCACGTGCGGCGCGGTTGCGCGACGTCCTTCTCGAGGCCGCAAATGGGCCACCGCCATTGCCGTACACTGTATTTACTGGTGTCACACCTCTTGAGCGGCAAAAGCGGCAAAAGGCAAAAGTCGATGCTTGTCAGAACTACAGTGGACGTCAATGACGTTGGCCCATCTGCGGCCTCGAGGAGGACGTCGCGCTACCGCGCCGCGCGCGCTGTAACCATGTTATGTATATATTCTGCTGCTATTATGCAACTTCTAGGAGTTTTTCTACCCGATTTAAAGGATTTTCGAGCAAATCGGGGAGAAAAAACCCTAGGAATAGTATTTCGGGGGTGTGGGTCATGATGAGGCAAAATGGGGCGGCGTCCGCCCGCGTTCCCGCCCTTCGGCGTCGACTCGTCCCCACTCACGTTCAAATTTGCATGGGCAAATATGGTGAAATCGCGCGCAAATTAGTACGAGTAGGTCCTGAAGGGCGGGGCGAGGGTTCGAATGAACCAATCGCAAACACATTGCCCACCCACTTTTGCCTCATCATGACCCACACCCGTATTTCGGCGGCGACGACGTTTCCGCGCGGCGCGGTCGCGCTGCGTCCTTCTCGAGGCCGCGGATGCGCCACCGCCATTGCCGTCCATTGTCCATTCATATGCCATGGATTCGGTAGCACTGCAGTCGTACAAAAAACCAGTCTGACTGATTTATTAACTCTGTAGATAAAAGCCATAGTTTATGAAGAATTTATTTATGGTGAATAGACAGTTACAGTCCTTCTCAAAAATTCTTGCCTCACGCTGAACCGCCCGTCAGCTTAGCCACGTCACAGCACGTATGATAATGCATAGGTGATGCGGCGCGGCTTAGCAGATGGGCGGTGAACCGTGAGGCAAGTATTTTTGAGAAGGACTGTATATACAGCCACAAAACAGACGTGTTAGGTAGTGGGTACAGTTCTTGTCCTTGTCACCACGGAACAAACGTCTGCAGCAGCACGGCCACGGCGGAGGCCGCCGCGCAGCCGCGGCGCAACACCGCCGCGAGGCTGTTGCGGGCGCCGTGGCGGGCATTTTGCCAGCTTTGGCAGCCGGCTGATTTATCGATTACTTCATTGCGGCCGGATTTCCGCCGTTTTCGTTCGTTCTTCTTCATATTTTTTTTTAAAATATTTTTTCCCTGTCTCGTTGATTTTCATCTTTTCCAGGCCAGAAGGAATGTTGAGCTAACATCACTTTATAGTGCAAACTATTTGTGTTTGTTTATGCATGTTTGCTGGTATCAAGTCACGATCGAAAGCACAAATATGTACGCATAGAAATTTCAATCCACCTTCATTCGACTTCATCCCACGGGGCAAGGTCTAAGCGATTGTCTTATTCACTTTTAACCCGTTAAAAATTGCATCCTCTATAAGAATGAACACAGCACTGAGAAATGGATTTATTGTCCTATGAAACACTTCCAAGCAGGAAATTTCTGGTGCAGCTATGTCGATTATGTTGAATTCCGACGAATGCAAAATAAAGAAGTTTTGGAGATCACCAACAGTGGCATTCTAATGCTATGTCAGATTTTGAAAACAATGAATAGACAAAATATCTCATAAAGAGCTGTAAAAAGTCAGAAAGTAAAACTTGCCGTCGTTCTTCATTCCTTCTGGCCTGGAAAAGATGAAAATTAACGAGACAGGGAAAAAATATAAAAAATATATGAAGAAGAACGAACGAAAACGGCGGAAATCCGGCCGCAATGAAGTAATCGATAAATCAGCCGGCTGCCAAAGCTGGCAAAATGCCCGCCACACCGCCCGCAACAGCCTCGCGGCGGTGTTGCGCCGCGGCTGCGCGGCGGCCTCCGCCGTGGCCGTGCTGCTGCAGACGTTTGTTCCGTGGTGACAAAGACTATACGTGCGTAAAGGTTTACTAAAGTGCATCCCAACAGGGAAAACAGCCCCAGAGAAAAAAAGAGAAAAAAAGGAAATTGCATGGTTGCGACTCGAGAAAGTTACTGTAGGCCAGAAGCAGAAATATTGCAGCAGTGCTACTACATAACGTCTGTCATTACGACACGTCGTAGTGACAATTCTGAAATGTTCTGCGTTTAGCGCAGGGGATTTTCACGTCACCGATTTGTGCACAAATACATACGTATGTATACTGATGTCTTTGAAAATTTTCAAGTCCTTGGACCATACTCGCCTTATTTTTTAACCTCATTTCCCCAAATCTATCCTTTCCCCTAAATTCTGTCACCTTTGCAGGACAGAATTAATTTTCAGCGGAGTCCCAGTAATTAAACTCACCTGAAACGAAGCTGACTTTGCATTAGCGAAATAGACGTCTGGGTGCCACATCTCGCCAAACACCTTCTTATCTTTCACCAAAATTGGTGCGCTATTGTTGTGTTCTAATCGATGATCATGCCATTCCTAAACGCATGCAATATGTGTGCGATATTCTCGTGGAATAAACTAAAACCACAATCTGCAGTCGCGGTCATCCCGATTCACCTTTGGTTCCCTCGCTGGCACCGTCGCGCCACCGCTGCGACGCGTTTTTCTTGCGGTGATGCGTTGGTTCTGACATGTCATAACACGTAGCACGTGGACATTAACTGGTCCTAATGGTCCTACTCTGTCCAAACTCGTTTGAACTTCGTGGCGCAAGTCAAGACATGTCAGGACCAGCGTACCAACATAACCCCAACGCAACGCGGGACAGCTACGTTGCGGCATCATCGAAGGAACCAAAACTCAATCGAGATGACCTTGACCATAGGCACAAAATTGTGCTGACCTGTTGAAAATACATGTCCAGGTGGTAATCCATGGTCTGCGCACTGAATGACGACATCCCTTCGATGAACATCGATAACGAGACGTTCGTCGGAATTCCTACAAATGAAAAGTACAGATGTGTTGTTATGATGTGGGTTTTTGTTTTTTGAGAAAAAAAAAACTCTGCATGCTCCCAGTTCATCGATAACGTATTGGTGTGCACAAAAAGGGTATTGATCGAGCCGCTCCCAGAGAAAGTGTGTACGTGCGCAGGTAATAACATGAGTGCTTGGCATCATTGACAAGCGGAAATTGGGACTTCAGGGTCATCTTGGGGATGCTGTTCTACAGTAATGGATTACAACAACTTGTATTTAGATTTTTCTTGCAATTCATGCGCTGTCACAGTTTCATCAAAATTAGAAAATGTATGAAAGTAATGTAACGCACAACGTCAGCAGCACGTGCTGACAAACACGCATGAAGTCGTCTCCTATGGGGTGCGGGTCATGATGAGGCAAAAGTGGGTGGGCGATGTGTCCGCGATTGGTTCAGTGAAACTCTCACTCCGCCCTTCAGGACCTACTCGCACTGATTCGCGCGCGATTTCATCATACTTGCCCATGCAAATCTGAGTGTGAGTGGGGACGAGTCGACGCCAAATGCGGGAAGGCGCCCCATTTTGGCTCATCATGACCCACACCCTCTCCTATGGACTCCAGAGAGCGTTAATCATGATTGCACCCCCCGCGGTCTGCCGCACCACGCCAGCCACGCGACGCGGCTGGGCGCTATGAGCGTCGTAGCTAGGCTCCAGCGCCGCCTAGGTGCGGTGCGGCAGGCCACTGGATATTACAGCAGCTTCATCTCTGATGTCGCATGTGTTTCGCATAATTAGGAAACACCCCCTCTTCCTCCTTTTTTTTTTTGAAAATAGAACCATAGAGGCAGTAGCGACCCCACCCATACAGTGCAATTCGCAAAACTCAAAATATATGCTGCACCGCTCCGAATCTTTGCTCCCCCAACTCTCCACTCTTATTTTGAACACCAAGTCCGTGCAAAATTCAAAGAACGGCATCTGGGTGATTATTCTAGAGTAAGAAGGCCGCATGCCAGCAGCTATTCATTCGCTTCCGCAATTATACTTCCAGAGGAGACAAATATTTTCACTAAAGACACCCATGCACAGTTAGGTAGCTCAGAGAGTGCGTTTACAACTGTGTCTGCACTTGCGGACGCTGTTTCGTATCGTACGGCTTATCAACCTATTTTTCGTTCGACCTATTTTTTACACTTTTCTCTGGAAATTCCAACATGTATATTGTGTGATTCCTTCATTTTGGTGTTTTCCTACTGGCACTTAGTAAAATCTCCTACTAAACGGATCCTGCGGCGTCCTGTTATCGACCGAGCCAGCTGATCAGCCGGCCTACGCCGCGCCGCAGCCGTAATTGCAGACAAATTCACTGACGCACTCTTTTTCCTACCTGACTACAAGCTGGTAGAAATAGCATATCTCATGCCACTAAAAATCACATCTGAAGGTACCCTTTACTCAGAAATATGAGACCATTCGCATTCGGTCAGGGGCGGTAAGTAACATAGGCCCCTAGAAGTGGCTTTTTGGCTGCTTTTTTTTTTGAAAATATTTGTTCCAAGTCAGTGATAGGCACGTCAAGCAACAGTGATGAAATGATTAGTTCTCAAAAGGCAAACAAATATACTAAACGATAGTGTGAAGAAAAAGCATGTGATCGTGCAATTAAGCCAAACTCAGTGAATCTCACATCATACGGTGCGTTTTCTCACTTTCATGACTTAGTCAGTCTTTTTGCTGATTTAGAACAGTGTAGGGTTTTAAATCTAATGATATTTTTCTTCAACCAATCGACAGAGCGGCGGCGAAGGGGCGGGCAGAAGTGTTTCTCTCACCGTCTGCGACCGCTTTACAGTTGGATGCTCTCTCGTCGCCCCTGCTAAAGAGTATATACAGGCATGAAGAGAAAGTAGGCGAATTCTGACGCAGTTCGTTAATTTCCCAGGGTAACACTAACCCTCCGTACAAAATATTACCGTTACAAATTACTTGCTAGATTAAATTTATTTAGTTAAGTCATCCAACATTACGGCGAGTGAGCATGACAGTGCAAAAAAGCCGTGAAATGAAAGCGAAACGCAGTTAGATAATGGTGAAACACTAAGATTTACCTGCTCCATGTTCGCGAACGTACTCTAAAAAATTGTGGATTAGATAGTTTCACTTTCAAATAATCGTCGTCCGTTTAGGAGAACATAAAGAGTACCATACAATCTTCACTAGCGGACCCTACGGTACCATATACAATGGACGACAATGGCGGTGGCCCATCCGCGGCCTCGAGAAGGACGCAGCACGACCGCGCCGCGCGCGTCGGAAACGATGTCGTCGCCACCGGAATACTATTTCTAGGGTATTTTCTCCCCGATTTGCTCAACAATCCTTAAAATCGGGTGGAAAAGCTGCTAGAAATTGCATAATAGTAGCAGAATATATAGGTTACAGCGCGCGCGGCGCGGTTGCGCGACGCCCTTCTCGAGGCCGCAGATGGGCCAACGCCATTGATGTCCACTGTATGTGGAGTATAGGAAGACTCATTAGTAGAGATAATGAGGTGGATCTGTCTTACAACGACACTTACCGACATAGATGTGATAACCTGCATATATAGTCTGTTTCAAAAACGACGATAGTTGAGTATTTGTGCCTATAATCTGCATTTCTCGGCTATCTCTCCGAATGCGGCACTATTTCTCGCAATCTCTCTTTCTTTAATATCTGCACAGTTACCTTCTCCAATGAAGCACACTATATCAAACGTCGAACGGATTTTCGAAAACAGCATCAAGGAAACCTTTTATCAGAAAAAAAAAACACTGCCAGCCTTGAAAGCAGAACTGTCTGTTTACCTGGAGTCAAATTTTTAAAATGTTTCCACAAAAAATGGTTTAGTAAGTTTGTTTTTTGCAGTAGAGCAGATAGCCACAAATTCATCAGTGTCGTTAGATACAGTCGGGTCCGGCAGCCACTGCAAATGGGCGCCAGCGGGCGCCGGCCGCCGCCACCCTCCTGCGCCCCGGTATTAATGAGCTACAAATCACTCGAGCTTGGGAGAAAGCGAAGAAAAATACAATTTTAGTCCATAATAGACAGAGTGCAGTGGATATGTTAAGGCTATAAAGCAGGGGACCATTTTTACAACTTTCACGTTTTTTCATTTTTGTGATTTTCATGGGGAAAGATTTCTGAATACACAATACACTGCTTCGCGAATACAAAAATGGCCGTTATTCTTCTATAGATGGACACAGTACTTCAGTTATCCCATCTGAATAATAAAGCTCATCCAATTCGGGGTCCTCAGAAATAATTGAAATCCGTATAAATTGTTCCATATCCATTGCGAAGAAGTTCTACCGCTGTCATTTATCTTTCGTGGAGCAGTCCTTTACGGCGGAGCTACTCTCTCCCGGTTTCCCTCAACTTTGAAAAAGTGGTTTTTCACTATTACTTACACTTATACTTATCGTAGTTTATCTTCGAAATTTATGCAAAACGTTGCCGGATGCCTTCCTGGACTACCCGAAGGAGATCGCGGGGGACGTTCCAAGCAGTGAACCCCAAACACTGCGATACTTAACTCTGGATCTCCAACGGAGTGGAACCAGCGATAGGGACAGATTGCAATCTGCCGCTCAAACCACTGAGCCATCCGGGCTACTTTTTATGTTGGAGTTTGTTAGATAACTGCAGCAGCCGTAGGCAGCATACTATATGTATTTGCAAAACGGGGTCACAGGGCAGGATTCGATCCCCTGACCACCACAACGTCGATCATCCGCTCAACCCACTGAGCTATGCGCGCACGCGGATGCAACATACAAATAGTGTCCACTCTTACCGTAACTTATCTTAGAAATTTATGCAAAACGTTGCCGGATGCCTTCCTAACCCTATGCTTAAGAATGAGTTTAAGGCTTAGGCTTAGGCTTCACAGGAGTGGCCCCACCCAACTCCCTTTTCACCTAAATTTCTAAGATAAACTGCGATAAGTGTAAGTGTAAGTAAGATTGGACACTATTCGTATGTTGCATCGCGTGCGCGCATAGCTCAGTGGGTTGAGCGGATGATCGACGTTGTGGTGGTCAGGGGATCGAATCCTGCCCTGTGACCCCCTTTTGCAAATACATATAGTATGCTGCCCACGGCTACTGCAGTTATCTAACAAACTCCAACATAAAAAGTAGCCCGGATGGCTTAGTGGTTTGAGTGGCAGATTGCAATCTGTCCCTATCGCTGGTTCCACTCCGTTGGAGATCCAGAGTTTAGTATCGCAGTGTTTGGGGTTCACTGCTTGAAACGTCCCCCGTGATCTCCTTCGGGTAGTCCAGGAAGGCATCCGGCAACGTTTTGCATAAATTTTGAAGATAAGTTTAAGTGTAAATGATAGTAATAGTGTAAGTAATAGTGAAAAACCACTTTTTCAAAGTTGAGGGAAACCGGGACAGAGTAACTCCGCCGTAAAGGACTGCTCCACGAAAGATAAATGACAGCGGTAGAACTACTTCGCAATGGATATGGAACAATTTATACGGATTTCAATTATTTCTGAGGATCCCGAATTGGATGAGCTTTATTATTCAGATGGGATAACTGAAGTACTGTTTCCATCTATAGAAGAATAACGGCCATTTTTGTATTCGCGAAGCAGTGTACTATAGCAAAAAATGGAAGAGTTAGCTTCGCTTATTGTGTATTCAAAAATCTTTCCCCATGAAAATCACAAGAATGAAAAAAACGTGAAAGTTGTGAAAATAGTCCCCTGCTTTATAGCCTTAACATATCCACTGCACTCTGTCTACTATGGACCAAAATTGTATTTTTCTTCGCTTTCTCCCAAGCTCGAGTGATTTATAGCTCATTAATACCGGAGCGCCGGAGGGTGGCGGCGGCCGGCGCCCGCCGCCGCCCATTTGCAGTGGCTGCCGGACCCGACTGTATATTGAGTAAATATATTTTTAAATATAATGTTCTTGCATAGTAGGAATTCAGCCCATAAAATAATAACGAAATATGTCGAGTTCAAGGCCTAGGGGCACCTCATCTCAATTGCTGCCATCTGCCTCCTCTCCCCCAGTTGCTGCCGGAGCTGGAGCAGCTACTGAGGGTAGGATGGAATCAACTAAGAGGAGGTGCCACTAGGCTCTTTACTTGACCTATTCGGTTCCCAGAATGGGCTTTGCGGCAGAGCTCTACGATTGGTCACTCGGACGGATTAGCCAATCACATAGCTTTACCGCACCACCCGGTCCATGTATAACGCTTCATACCCTCGAGTTTATATTAGAAGACGGGCTCGGACCAGTCGAAGACGTCTGGGAACGCTGCTGTGAGAATGAGCGGGCAGATTTTTTTGATTGGCTCCTTCGTTGTGCTTTTAGGCTTCTCCTTTGTTCTCATGAAAGTGACATACCATTAGGTAAGGTGCAGGGTTAATGGTGATGAATGTAATGTCACTACGGTGAAGCGTCACTGTGTCAGGTGTCGCTATGTACAGTGGTGAACGACTGTCCCTTTGCTTCCTATGAATTCTGTGCTTACCATCATATTGCGTGGGCGTGGCGTAGCGATTATAGTAGGTTTCGTTGCGTAGTCGATCCAGAAACTCTTTGTTCAGCGGCACGAATTTCAAATCCTCGGCTCGAACCGTCCACCACATCAACGACTGCAGCAAAAACCACATCACCGCATCCCAGCTGAATTATGGATAGGGTGACGGCACTTGTATTTGTAAACAACATGTGGAAAATAACATGACGGAACGACCGGAAAAGGGAGAGGGGTCTAGACCACATGAGGAGAAAGCAGGAAACTCCAGAAAGAAGGAAGGAAATCACGCGAAAACTTCAAAATTTTACTTGAAATTAATCCACGAATACATAGAATTGAAGCTATACATATATGTAGAGCCATCCAATCACTTTTGCACCATAAAATACCCCCCGTCTGGTTTGCCGCGCCGCTCACCTACGTGGCGCGGCGCGGCAGCTCAGCTGAGCGCTATCGTTTCCAAGCGATATTTTACACTATTTCTTTGTTTATTTGTCTTAATTCTGAAATGCTTGGGTGAAAACATAAGAAAAACATAGATGTCGACAACGCTTGACAATAACAACGCCCAGCCGTCTGCCGCATCGCGTGGGTGGTGCGGTGCGGCAGACCAAACGGGATACTCTGTGGATGCAAGAGTGATTGGCCTGCAGTAAAGGTTTTATTTACTTGGACTCAGCATCATTCTCATATCTTACTGTGGAGGATGTACAGTTCTACAGCTTTAGCAGTCCTAGAGAGCTTCGTCCAGCCGCACTGCGACCCATGCGTGCGGTTGCGTCGCGTGCGCACGGCTGAATTATGTATCGGCGCGAAATTAACCACAATTTTGCGTGACTTTTGCAGAAGTTTCTAATTCTGTAGATTTCATCGAACGGAACCCTACGAAATGCACAAAATCCAATGTTTTATAGAAAATGTAGGCTGGTGATAACATATTCTAGCACTGAAGGAACAACATGGACCTAAGTACAAGCACATTAAAGGTATTATGCTCGTCGTCGAGTGTCCTGAGCTCGCCCCTCACCGTGCACTGCACTTCGTAATTGGCCTTGTTCTCGACACGAAATTGCGTCGATCCGAGAATTGCTGGAAAAAGCAGCCGAATGGAGCGCCTAGAGGAGAAGTTGATCGAAAGCTTCTCGGAAATTCTGAGGGGTAGTACCCCTCATGGGGAAGGAAAAATTTTATCCTCTAGACGTGCACAATCTTCCTGTTTGCGAAGGCAGGAGAAACTTTTATCATGCGTGTTTTCACCGGAAAAAAAAAACCACACATAAGTAGCAAAAAACAAAAAAAACCCAATGGGCATTTCCATCGGGATATATAGTGCGCTACAGTGCCGAAATTTGTCGCCAAAAAAGGAAAGCTTGCCATGAAAGAGAAAAAAATGATATGAAATGCTTTGCAATGGAACAAAATAATTGTTGAATAAATAAATAAAGAAACAAATAAATAAATAAGTGGAATGAATGACATGAATGAATGGGATGTACCGAGTAAAGAAATGCACGAGTGATTTCATTTGTAAATGCAGTTTAGTAAATAGACATGGAGGATATGAAGCGTTATACCCGGAGTGGGCGGAGCTGAATGGCCCTGCAATTGGCCGATTGGGTATACCGACCATTAGTAGAGCTTGGCCACACCCATTTCAAGGCATAACGCGAGACACTCGACGCAGATAAAAGTGAAGTGATACAAATAAATGAGTAAAGGGGCGTGAATGCGTACAATAATTCAAATATATACATCTTTATATCCTCCGAAAGATCTGCTCCAAGATTTTGCTACCTTTTAATGTCAGAACAATCCATTACTTGCGTTTTTACAGAGCTATACAGTGCGAGTTTCCCAGTTACCGTCATAGAAACAGGTTTGGAAATGGAGGCGTGGCCAAGAAATTTTCCGGTAAAAATGTTGAAGGTAAAGTCCGTTGCTGAATTTTGTGACTGGGAGGATAGAAATAGAAAAAAAAAACTACAGAAAAATGCAGCTGAGAAGGATGAATGAAGTCTTTGAACTGAACATAAACTAGAAATCTAAAAATTGGTCTAACCCCCCTCTCAGCCCTTCATGGGGTGTGAACCATTGTGAGGGAAAACGGGGCGTGGCATTGTTCTACGATTGGTTTGTTCAATTCGTCCTCCCCCCCCCCCCAAAACGGTTGACTCGTTCTCGGTGTTCCGCTATACATCAGTATACAAAATTTGAATGCGTCCGAGGACGAGTTGATCGTGACGGGCGGGGAGGCTCCGCCTCGTTTTTCCTCACGATGATACACCCCCCCCCCGTTCATGAGGCATCGGCAGTTACTGGGAATTTTTGCGGACCTCACATGATCAGGCCTCCCAAGTCGTCCCGAGGATTGACTGCGATAGGTTCCATATGGATGTTGCGAAGCCTGGCACACCATCCCCATCTCGGCGCTACGCAAAAAAATCAGGCTTTTAGGCCTCACTCATGCCGAAGGATATGGATGTGCCTGTGTTAGCTGGTGCTATCAGTATATTATTAACTGATCGTAATTTAAATACTTCACCTCTCGACCCTAGAACCGGAGCTAAAAAATTACCAGTAAAAATCTGAAAAGCTAATACTATTCCCAATATACTACCAAAATTTCAACCGATTGTTAAACCTTTCATTTCTGAGCGTGTTTTTTTTTCACAAAAAGTGGGAGTTTGAGGTTCGTAGCAAAGTAGTTTAAGGAGCTGTCTATGATTTCTCTAGCTGTCAATAGCACATAAATGCATGCTCGGATGAACCTAATTCGGTAGAAGAAGAGAGAAATAAGGGCAGAAAAGCCAGGCTTTAGGCGGATACCTTAGATTTCACCAAGGATTTCTTCAGAATTTTAAGCTTTTAAGCGGATACCTTAGACTTTACCTTAGATTTTAAGGTGATTTCGGAAACGCCCGGTTTCTGCGAAGTTCAGTCAGAATGTACCCGGGAACCGTCGCGATAGGATCACGAGAGAAAATCGGTCTCCATGAAACGATTTGTAGTCGAGAACAGTGTGTCACTAGAATAAAAAAGTTAAGAACTGGAGGAAAAAAGGTCAAAAGGCAAATTTTGCTCTTTAAGCTTTCTATGAGCCCTCTATGGTGGGGCTTTGCAAGGTAGGGTCAGCATTACATTTACAGAGAACTATTTTATTTGTGCACTCACAGATGCGTCAACGTGAGGAGCAGAGATTGGAAAATTACAAGGAAAGAGAGAAAAGTTATTTATTTATTTACTGAATACATCACATACAGTAGCGAGCAAAAAGATTGCAACTTTTGGTTTTTCGTCCATAATTCCTTTCAAAGGAGAGCCTGGTGGTTCAAATTTTTATGGGAGTTGTAGATACACATTTGAGGCAGGAATGCGTCAAAACTCCCTTACTCCATTGAATTCTCGTTTTTAAAGAAAAAAATTTCGCACAGAAGTCGGAATCTGTATTTTGGGACCATTCGCAAAATTTTACAAAATGACGTCCGTCATCAACATCTTACCAAGAGTTGGTTTCTTGTGGCAGGATTAATCCATGTACGCTAGAAACTGTGCATGCGCTGACCACTAGTTGACATCTACGGAGACTATGTGGATTAGTTTAGCAGTGCTTCTCTGTGGATATTTCTGTCACCCTGGCTCCCTTTATTATCTCTGTTAAGAAGGGAGAGATGCTGCTGACGGTTCTATAAGTTCAGTTACAGGTGTTAAGTTTGAATACAGTTCATAGCTCCCTTGGAATTGTGAAATATTCTGGCTAGTTACAATACAGCCAGTTGTGCACCTCACGCAAAAAAAGTTCTGGAATTTTTTCGGGCTCGGGGAGGAAGATTGGTTGAGGATCCCATGTGTGCTAAAGATACTCCAGGGTTCCTAGAAAATTGCTATGAACACGTGGATTCATGCCGCCTCGGATTTGATGAGGCACGTCTTACAAATGTACAATGAACTCCCTCAGAAAGCACGGAAGTGGGATGCTGTAACTTATCACTACAAAGACGGGCTAGTTCAGTTTGAATTAGATGGAGCAAACCAAGCGAGACATTGTCAGAGCAAAATGCACTAGGATAAGTGTGAAAACTCACCAGTTGGGCGAAGGGGCGTACACGCCTGTGCCAATGACCAGCACTGCTCACTTCAAGTAGTCCTGTATCGACAAATCCAAGGCGGCATGAATCCACTTGTACACAGCAATTTTCCGGAAACCCAGTAGTATCTTTGACACACACAGGATCCTTAACTTATCTTCCTCCCCGAGCCAAAAAAAATTCCAAAACTTTTTTTGCGTGAGGTGCACAATTGGCTGTATTGTAACAAGCCGGAATATTTCACAATTCTGAGGGAGCAATGAACTGTATTCAAACTTAGCACTTGTAACTAAACTTAGAGAACCGTCAGCAGCATCCTCCCTTCTAAACAGAGATGATAGAGGGAGCCAGGGTGACAGAAACATCCACAGAGAAGCACTGCTAAACTAATCCACATAGTCTCCGTAGATGTCAACCAGTGGTCAGCGCATGCACAGTTTCTAGCGTACATGGATTAATCCTGCTGCAAGAAACCAACTCGTGGCAAGATGTTAATGACAGACGTCATTTTGTAAAATTTTGCGAATGGTCCCAAAATATAGATTTCGACTTCTGTGAGAAAAATTTTTCTTAAAAAAAAAGAAGTCGATGGAGTGAGGGAGTTTTAACGCACTCCTGCCTCAAATGAGTACCTACAACTCCCATAAAAATTGGAACCTCCAGGCTCTTCTTTGAAAGGAGTTATGGACGAAAAACCAAAAGTTGCAATCTTTTTGCTCGCTACTGTAGGTGCACCATCAAAAGTCGTGTGACACAATTCACCTATGAATACTTAAACCTACAAGCAAAAAAGCTGAATAATACCCAATAATTCGACCATTAGAAACGACATCTAGTTCTTAAAAAAACGTGTTGAAAGGACGGCTACCCAGCCCTTAGTTAAATTTCAGTGAAAAAAATTGTTGAAAGCTGTTTTGGAGAGATTGAAAAGCACGAAATAAAATATGAAAATATGTAATGCGATGTATTGTAATGAGAAGAAAACACTCTTGAAGAGGCCCGTACATACATATATCATTTTGAGTTGTAAATAATGTTATGACAATAAAATAACAGTTCCTCATAGCCGCTCTGCAGCTATATTTTGTAATTTACGTTTTATGAATATTCGGACGGGCAATCATGTGATGTTTTATGAGCTCGGCGAGGCCGAAATCACGGATAACATATGGATCTTAATGTGGGAGAAATAAACACATCAAACGGCGGAAATCCAGCTTCGAGTGACGTAACTGCTGGGGGCAGATCTAAGAATTGCCTGAACGTAAGCTGTCTAAATTGACAACAGATTTTGATCCAGTGTGGAGCTCCAAAAAGCAGCACGTTTCGTTCCAAACCAAGTTTGGAAAAAGAACATTTTCATAATGAGGAGGATGACTTTCCTAACGGCGAGGCGAGCATAATTTTAAAAAAGTTTTTCCGGTGCGGGGAATCAGAGAAATGAGGAAATGCAATGCATTCTGGTTTAAGTTTTCACCTATTTCTTTGATTTATTTAATATTTTTTATGTGTCATTCATTTAAATTAATCAAGTATTTTTAAGGCATTTTTATGTTTGTATTTTTTGGATGAAATCATGTAAAGGTAATAAGAATGCGTAAGAGCAGTTGGTGGACCGAGTAGGAGAAAGCGAAGGCCAAGATAAGGAAAATAGAAGAATGAGGGAAGAGAAAACATAATATGTGTAGGAAGTGAAAGGGAGAGAGAGAAGATGAAGACGAGAGGAAGAGGATGGGTCAAGGATTGATGAGGATAAGGGTAGGAGGAGAGGTAAGGGTGAAGATAAGGATGTGAATTTAGATAAGAGCGAGAGACGGTGAGAATTAGGATGTGAGAACAAGGATGAGGATAGAGATGAAGACGAGGGTGCGGGTGAAGACGAGAATGAGAGGGAAGGATGAGAAAGAGATGAAAATGAGTATGAGGATGAAGATGAGGATAAGGATGAAGTAGAAATGAGGAAGAGAATGACGATGAGAGCTAGGGGCAGGTTGAACCTTATTGTGAGGATGTTGTTGTAGGTGAGGATAAGGATGAATATGAGGGTGAACATCAGAATGAGGATGAGGTTGAGGATGAACATGAGCATGAGTACATAACGATGAGGCTGAGACTGAGAGCGAAGATATAGATGAGGGTGAGCAAGGAACAAGAGATAGAAAAAGAGAAGAGAAGAGAGCGGGAACCCGTTCTCGTCTTCTCCCCTCGCAATTTCCTCCCCTCGCTTAGAAATCAAAGTGTTTTCTCAAAAACAGCTTACAAGCCGACCTATGTGAAGTAAAATGTGCTCGTTTGACGTCATATGGGCAATTTGCTTGTTCTTTCAGTAAACGTTGGACAGGTAAGAAGCACTGACAGCAGTAGAAGGTTTTTCTCAAAGCACGCTTAAAATCTGTCCGGATTTTGTTCTGGAACTTGGACACGAATACTGCTCTGCAACCAGATGAGCTTAAATGAAAACGCTGCGTGACAAGAGGTACGCTGCTGGTCTGTGATTGGTCGATTCATGTGCGCGTCGCGGCTGCAGCCTTCTAGGGTACGAGCAGTTTTGCGTGGATATGGACAACTTTTCTAAGCTTTAGTGGGACGGATGAGTGTTTTCGGAGCCCGCAAAATGTGAGAAAGTGGCCACCGATGTCATTTAGCGAGTCGAATTTGAAGAAACAACCTGAACTTGATGAGCGCATGCGTGCGGCGCGGTCGCGTCGCGGCGAACGTCTTGACCGCTGCCCAATTGAAAATTAAGAGAGAAGAAGGTGTGTTTTTATCAGAAAATGGTCTGTAATTCCCACAATTTTGATCTGTAGTGATGGCTTATGAGAATGAATCCATTGACGACCGCGCCGCTCGCCTGTGAGCCGCGCCATTTTCTGCAGGATTCCGTTTGTGAGATCATAGAATCTTAATGGACTTAGCTTATCTTACATAAAAAGTCACTGTACTTCTAAGTCAATATGACTAGAAAAACCTGTATAGGAATCCCTGCAGAAGATCCGGAGCAGAGAAAAGAGCTTTAGCTTGCGAAAATATGGAAATGCGCAAAAATGGCGGCGCTGTCGTCAATTGGTTAAATTTTCGGTTTGATTCAAAATTTTGGCCAAGGTGAGTGAGGAGTATAATCAGCCTTTCTTGGCTAAGGAGCCAATTGAAAAGCAATGGTGAAAATCCACGAATTCAACCATTGATTGTCCGTTAAGAGAATTGTGGTTTAAAAAAAAACAACAACAGGAGAAGCAAAGGACGTCCCCCGTGTAGAAGAACTTTCTCTCTTTAATTTACAAATAGTTGCTGTACCGAGAAATTTCATAATAAATAAGTATATTTCTCACACTATACGGTATAAATTAGCATTATCCGGGCCAGCGATTTTTTGTGGAAGTGCGCGACGAAGGGTTAAGCAACAAAATGAACAGACGTGCGGTCGGCAGCGTCAAATCCCAGATGCAACGATCCAGTAAACGATCTCATTAGGTCCCGTCGTTCAGAGCATTTTTCGAGTGGTGTAAACACAGACTTCACCAGGACAGTTTCAACAATTAGAAGCAGACGTGGCTAACTCTGAGGGAGGGAGAGTGAGATTTTAGATTCTGTGAGGCATGATTAGGATGGACTCCATAACGAGATCCATATGGTTGAATGATCGGAAGAAAAAAAAGAGACTGGGGGTGCAATCATTAAAAAAAAATTCGGCTAGTTGGCCTAGTAGACTTCATTTCAGGAATGAGCTTCTTTTCCTGATATTCAGATGTCTTGTTTTGATTTTGCGATGATTTGCAAGCATGCAGGGACAGTGCGTACCAGATCAACTATTCTCAGAACCCGGAAAATAAGTTGTCGGCCCAGCTTTGCCCAGAAACAACTTGCAAACGAGTTTTTGACCAGCAAGTCGTTGTCGACAAGTTTGACGTCATCACGCCACCGAAAACCAAGTTGTCGACAAGCTTTTGAGCGGACAAGTTGTCGACAAGCTTTTAGAAAAGCAAATTTCAGATGCGATCGGATACCTGCTCGCCAAATGCTCGTCGACAAGTCGTTTCGGGGTTCTGAGTTCCCTAGTCCCGGAAAAGACACATCCTGAATTACACACAAAGTAAGGATGGCCCACAATTGTGAATTGTGGTGAACTTCCTCTGCTAGATATGCATGGAATGAGCATGTACCAAGTAGCGAGGGAAACATGAACGGAGTGCTGTTCGATGTTCGCTTTTCGCCCTTCAGTGCACGGCTCACTCAATAACATAGAAATACAGTTGTTTCTGACGAAGTAATGGTAGGTCGTACCTAAGATTTATGGGCATCTACTCAACAAACCAATAATTTGCATTAAGTGAATGGTCTAAGGGTGAGCTGGACTTATGCAAGTCAGCTGCTACTGCTGCTACCTTTGTTAGTTCTCTCCAAATAAAAGATAATAAAAACAGCAGAAGATAAATTATTGGATTCACATGACTCTAGGGAATTTAATTATTCCTCTAGGTTCATATCAGCTTGAAGTGGTGCATTTATACTTTGTGGTGTGACAGTTATACTATGGTGTTGAATTCGGAGTAGTAATACGGAGTAGTAATGAAGTAAAATGAAGGGTTTATCATGTAGTAAGAGTGGTAATATGAAGCGTTAAATATGAAGTAGGGTGAAGTAGTTATATTATAGTAAGTAGCGATCATCTTGAAATTAATCTATAAACAGTGAAAACCAAACTCAAAAGCGGAGAAATCACTCCCAGAAACATTTGATAATGGTACGATTCTCCAACTTAATTGGGTCATGGATTACTGCATCATTAGATAGCAGGGAGGGGGGGCGTGGCTTCTGCACCATGATTGGTCCATTCGAACAGTCAAACAGCCTCGTAGCCTCCCTTTAGCGCCAAGCAATCACATAGTTCGTGTGCACATGATTTTCTCATACATATATGAATGTCGGACGACTTTAGACACAAGGGCGGAAATGGGAAATGCGTGGACCAATCATTGAAGAGTGGCCACGCCCCTATGCAACGGCTCCTTGCTGTACATGTCCGCGTCAAGGTATTTATGAAAACTCACCCATTATTGTGCTTTGCTTAATCTTAGTCAGGTATACACCTCAAATAATCGTAAGATGACCCATGCAAGGTATGAGCTAAGGGACTAGGCTGATTCAAAAGTTTTCATTCGCATAACAATGTCCATTTTTTTGTGGAAATTTCATTTTCTAGTGTAACTCCTACAGAACTACTTTGTAAACGAGGAGTCCCTACAGGCAAAAACAAAGGAATTTTGATGAAACGTTTTAAAAAAATTTACTATCACTAAACGTACGTAATTCCATAATTTTTTTCTCGGAACCATGCCAAAACCTGTTTCCTTAGTATTGCTGATGCTGGTTAATCTGCTTAGGACTCTGTGTCTTTGCAGACATTCTCGCAGAAAAACCAATGCCCTTAAGGAATACGAAATTAGCAACTCACGGGAATATTTACTGATTAATCTCGTAATTGAAGTCAAGGCGTAAGGGCACGTGAGATGTGCTGAGTGCGCTGGAGAGATGTGACACATCCAGGATCTCTGGTGACTTCAAACTGGCAGATTCCGGAAGAGTTTGTGGCTACCCTCGAAGAAGTCGAGATTTCCAAAACGATCTACGTGCGTCTTTTGAATTTAGAACTTAACTTAAATAACTTAAATAATTAACTCAAATTTAGTTAAATCTGCCGTTTTAGAGCCACCTAAGTATCGTTCCCCATCTGTTCTGCGGGCAATCCGCAAAAAAAGCGTATGTATCCCTGTGGTTCCATACTGTGAGCCTGGATGAGCCTGGATTTTGGCAGATTTTCGATTCATATATGAAGCTTTCTGGTTTCGCCATGATTACCCGAATCTGACAGAAAAGCAGTGCGGAGAAGGACATTAACGTCGAGGGATAGCAAGTAAGCAGGGGGAAGGACCTCCAAGACGACCTGTTGTTCGGGATTATGAGAGTCATCTGGTCGCATTTGAACGCAAAATGGCTCGAAATAGAGGGGAAATGTGATGGTTTTGAACGGCTTGTCGCAATTTTGTTACCAATAAAACCAAAAGGAGAAAGGAGCATCCCTTGATCCCATCCCACGAGACATGACCCCGTACTTTAATCAAAATCTTACTATATATCCTAGCGCATCCATATCCAGAACATGGGGACTTTCAAGCAACGTTTTCTTGTGTAGATAGCTTGTGCAATAATGACCATGCAAGAAAATCTCTTCATGATCTTTGACACCCCGGAAGAGTTGGGTTTTTCCTAACATCCGCCTTTCTCCCTTTACAGAAGCCATAAACAGATGAACATCAATTAATACCGGCTTAGCTGTTTGTTGACGGCGGAATTAGAAAATCTGAGCTGCTTATTGACAATGGTGTGGCTTCCTTGAATATATATGTAGTGCTCGAGAATTACTATATATTAATGTTGTAA
The DNA here is from genome assembly GCA_037903475.1 of Ancylostoma caninum. Lineage (NCBI taxonomy): Eukaryota > Metazoa > Nematoda > Chromadorea > Rhabditida > Ancylostomatidae > Ancylostoma > Ancylostoma caninum. Next base: position 767,558 of record JBAJFG010000472.1, on the reverse strand, counting down.
TTACTATTACTACTTTATATAAGACACGGCTGTTTTTCTTTCTCTTCTAATTTTTTAAAGGTTCCCACAAATAATAAAATAACAATAACTCGTGAGATAATTCTTTCAATCTGAATCACGAACGTGGCAAACACCCCCGTTATTCCTTGGACCTTTTCCCACCGTTCCGGGGTGAAGCCTAAAAAATGAAATCACAACAAGCGCATTAAAATAACTAATAAGCTCCGCCCCCTTTTCACCCGTCTATCTGTCGCACACTATAATCAGTTAATCAAACTCATTACTATTTTTTCGCACTTATTCCAGTCATTGCATCTCTGCATTTATGTTTTGTCTTGGGTTTTAAAATAAAGTTATGAGAACTCCATAAAAAGTTAGGATCAAAACCTACAGAACTTGGAAAAAGCGGGTTTAGACAAGGGCAATCAGAGTCGTGGACCGTGTCTTATGTAGATAGTTGCCAAAAATTACTAACAGTAAGTGAAAAAGCAAATAAATGGATAAGAAACAGACAAACAGACAGAAAAACAACCGTAAAAATAAGTAAAATATAAAAAATAAGATAAGGTCGCTGTTCGGGAATGCTTCCTCACCCAGTGAAATGTCGAAAATGTAATAAGAGAAAAACCACATGGATATGTACTCAGAACCCCAAAAACGACTTGTCGACAAGCATTCGGCGAGCAAGTATCTGATCACATCTGAAACTTGCTTTTCCAAAAGCTTGTCGACAACTTGGTTTTGCACTTCCTTGTCGACAACTTGTCCGCCGAAAAGCTTGACGACAACTTGTTTTTTCTTTTCTTTGCCGACAAGTTTTCGACCGCATAAACTTTTCCTCGACCCGTTCTTCACTGGCAATCTGTCAGTACTAAAAAATTGCCCGAGGTAGGACTTGTGGAGGATAGCGCAACGGTCTGCAAGTTGCTTTTGGAAAAGCTGGTCGACAACTTGTTTTTTATCTTCCTTGTCGACAAGTTGTCGGGTGAAAAGCTTGTCGACAACTTGGTTTGGGGTGGCATGATGACGTCAAGCTTGTCGACAACGATTTGCTAGTTAAAAGCTTGTTTGCAAGTTGTTTTTGGGCGAAGCTGGGCCGACAACGTGTTCTTGAGGTTGTGAGTAGTGCTTATAAGGGCAATATTTACAATACACTTAAAACAGAATGTAGGCTAATTGTCTGATCCTTGCTCTAGTCATACGTACGGAAATAAGGCAATTTTTATATAAATTTATTTATTGGGCGATAGATTTACCAGTAAAACGAACCAAACTGGTTAAAAAAAGTAGAAACCAAAGAGGGAAAAAAGAAGAAAGAGCTCCTAGTCCAGCAAATGGGATGCCTGGATGCATTGCTCTCCGAAGAAGTTGTTCGGCGAGCGAAGATGATTATCGCATCAGTGCCCGAGAAGGTACGATGGGCTCGAGAAGTGGCCAACGTCCTACTCGAGAATGGCCAACGATTAGCTCGCCGTTGGCAAAATCCACGAAGAGGGGCAAGGAGCAGAATTCAGGATGAGACATGTGACTTGAGACAAGGTAACTGATGACGTGGGCGAATTCTTGGTCCTATATGGGGAAATATAGCCAGAAAAGTGGAAACGTTTTTAAGCAAGGTTTCTCAGAGCGGGCCAGAAATCGCATTTCACACATGAAAACGCGTGAAGTATGCAGAAATTGAATGGAATAGTTGACTAAAATAGGTTTTTAAAGGAACCCCAGAGGAGGGAGCGTGTGCCGAAGAATAGGAACTATTATTTGGAAAAGTCTTGCCGTTGAGTTTTTCTCCCGGATGCCATTCATGGCCACATTTGACGCCTGAATAGGTTTTTATTCAAAAATCCCCAACAATAGCACAAAATTCAGCAGTTGTTCCTAGGACCATTCGCGGAAATTCTTGAGAGTATCCTCAGGGGACAACGGTGACTTTCCTGGACAACGTGCGTTTTTGACTAGAGATTTATTGTGGCCTTTTTGGAGGCTAAGTACCCAAATGAGATTTCAAGAAGCGAAAAGCCATAAATCAGGGGGACATAGGAAATTGTTCAATCTAGATCATCCTTTTTATGTAGCGGCATAATATAGATACAGTCCGGTCCGGCAGCCACTGCAAATGGGAGAAAACGAAGAAAAGTACAATTTTAGTCCATAGTAGACAGGGTAGATAAGCCTAACCCTATGCTTAAGAATGGGTTTAAGGCTTAGGCTCAGGCTCCACAGGAGTGGCCCCACCCAACTCCCTTTCCACCTAAATTTCTAAGATAAACTACGATAAGTGTAAGCGTAAGCGGGATTGGACACTATTTGTATGTCGCATCGCGTGCGCGCATAGCTCAGTGGATTGAGCGAATGATCGACGTTGTGGTGGTCAGGGGATCGAATCCTACCCTGTGCCCCCGTTTTGCAAATACATATAGTATGCTGCCTACGACTGCTGCAGTTATCTAACAAACTCCAACATAAAAAGTAGCCCGGATGGCTCAGTGGTTTGAGCGGCAGATTGCAATCTGTCCCTATCGCTGGTTCCACTCCGTTGGAGATCCAGAGTTAAGTATCGCAGTGTTTGGGGTTCACTGCTTGGAACGTCCCCCGTGATTTCCTTCGGGTAGTCCAGGAAGGCATCCGGCAACGTTTTGCATAAATTTCGAAGATAAACTACGATAAGTGTAAGTGTAAGTAATAGTGAAAAACCACTTTTTCAAAGTTGAGGGAAACCGGGAGAGAGTAACTCCGCCGTAAAGGACTGCTCCACGAAAGATAAGTGACAGCGGTAGAACTACTTCGCAATGGATATGGAACAATTTATACGGATTTCAATTATTTCTGAGGATCCCGAATTGGATGAGCTTTATTATTCAGATGGGATAACTGAAGTACTGTGTCCATTGGAAGTGTTGGCTTCGCTTATTGTGTATTCAGAAATCTTTCCCCATGAAAATCACAAAAATGAAAAAACGTGAAAGCCCTAACATATCCACTGCACTCTGTCTACTATGGACTAAAATTGTATTTTTCTTCGCTTTCTCCCAAGCTCGAGTGACTTATGGCTCATTAATACCGGGGCGCCGGAGGGTGGCGGCGGCTGGCGTCCGCCGGCGCCGATTTGCAGTGGCTGCCGGACCCCACTGTAGAGCTGGTCCACATAGAAAGACCCGGCCCACTAAAAAAACGCAGATGGTTATTTTTTTCCAAAATCATGTATGCAAATAGGCCGATGAAAGCAAAAATAAATAGTCCAAAAAGAATTGAAGGTGAAGAATTGAAAATATGCCTGTACAAGCGTTTTCATCTAATTTATAAAATGTTTTTTAAGTGTATCCGAAATGGCTTTGGATTATCTACACCCCCCCCCCCCCCACGTGCCCCCTGTACCTTGATAACGATAACCGCAGATGTCGAAGCTAGCACTATGCAATACATTCTATTGATTACAATAATTCAATAATTATTGTTTATTTTTATTAATTATTAATTATATTTATCATCTATTGTTTATTAATTATTCATTAATTATTAATTCTATTGATTATAATAATTCAATACAATACGAGACGGCAGCATCATAGAATAGCAATACATTCTGTTGCGGAGCGGCTAAATTCAGGGAGAAAGCGAGAGGGCTAGGATGCGGCAGGCAGCCAGAGTGCCGCGACGCAGCCGAGTGCGCCGCGTTGCGCAGGCCAAGGGAGTTACGGTTACCTGTACACCTGCAGGCGGTATGTTGGCAAGGATATATAGAAAAATTGCTGTGATAAACTATGATAGACTATGACACAGCCATGATAACTTCAATTTTTGGTTCGTTAATCGTTAAAGACGGGGAGGATAGGGCACTGAAAAGTCGTTGGTTAGTTCATGATGCTATTCTGCCTGTCCTATCTGGCAAATTCCTGTTGTTTTTGATTGTCCATTTCTCTTCACCAGATAAGCAGTGATTTTTGTTGTTTTCATTCATTGGCAGATAAGCAGTGATTTTTGTTGTTTTCATTCATTTTTAGCATGAGATACTCATGTATTACATAAAAATGTAAATAACCTAGTCAAAATGGCGGTCCTGGGTTAGTCAGATCCCTGTGAAAAAACCCAGCTCATTCTCTGATGCGAAGCCGACTTGCAAGCACATCACATGAAATTGGATCTAATGTCAAGACGTTTTTTTTCTTCCCAGCAGAATATTCAGAATCAACGCTAAAAGTGCATCCCATCATAAATGTAAGGCTGTCAGTGGCTTCTCATCTTTGAGCGTTTTCCTTCGATGCCCTGGATGCGCTTTGGATTCCAGAAAATTCCCAATCTCACGGTTTTATGATATCATTCCAACTGGTTTTTCTTACGTTGACACGTCATTTGCGCGCATGGTGCTGTGCTATTACCAATGAGACCTCCCCCGGGGAAAAGGTAGAGGGGAGGGTTTCTTAAAGCTCTGATAGGATGCAACCAGGTGTAAAGGTCACCGTTTGGCTGAGCTTGCAAAAAAATCGACACAGTCAGCATAGACAGCGAAACATTTTTCCAGGACGACTAGCCAAAATCGATAGCCAAAGCAAAACCCAAGGAACTGTTGAACTAAAAAATCGCCACCTAAATAGCTGAAATCTACTGAATAAAGAACGCTCCGACAGAGCCAAGCGAAAATTGCCGGCCAGTCGCCCCGCCCACTTCCGCATAACTGTGTGGTTCACTTCACAAATTCGCTCAAATCTACTGGAAAATGTGCAGTTTACCTGCAAGTCCCAAAATAATCAGATTCTGAGCATGATTTCATGGAATCGTAGTAAAAATGACTTGATGGTGGGGAGGAAATGGGCGGAGCAAATGTGGTTGGGTAAATGAAGCTTAAGGTTGGTTGTTCCATATTGATGACTTTCCTTGTAGATTTTCCAGCTTTTTCGTGGGTGATGCAGTTTTTTTTTCCAAATATGGAGAATGTCTCCATATCAGCTGATTTTTCATCATGGTCTTTTTTTTTGTACGTTTTTTCCTATCACTAGAGTTTGGAGATATCTATAGCCACATAGTGATTCTATAGCGCGATTTTCGCAAGAAAATCTGGGAAAAATCCTGGGTAATCATGCAGGAAGGTAAGCGGAGATTTAAAAAACTCAAACAAAAGCCAGATCCCAGAATTCGCACGAAATATGGACTAGTTCCGCTTGTTGCTGGAGGAATGCACAACTTATACTTCCTGGGAAATCGACGAAATTCCACGCAATCCACGTTCTACACCGAAATTTTCTGGGATTTACCCTGGAACCAGTGGGGTTGCCTCATCAGAAAAATTCTAGTGCTCAAATATTAAATACTCCTGGGGTGTTCTAGCATGCTTTAGAATTGTTTTCGAACGCTATTTTCTTTGTTTTCATAGGATCATTCGGTGTTAGGATTGTTATCCAACCAATAAATCCATTAAAAATTGAAAATTGGACGTTATAGAACACGTAAACGAGCATAGGGCTTGGACTAAACAGTCCTGGAAGAGATCCTGGATTACTTTATTTATTATCTATTCTATCTGTTTTATTTTCTTTTTTTTTTATTAATTTATCTATACTTCTTGTCATACAGTACTGCTCCATACTTTCGGGACTTCCGCAGATGAGCAGATACCCTGCGGTGCTTCAGATGAAAAAAAAAACAACTGTTACGGAATTCCCAAAATAACGGTGAGGTACCGGTAAGCGAATAGCAATACAACAGCAGCAGAATGGCAGCAGAATAGCAGCAGTGACACCATCAAATATACGCATATAGCTGCGCAGTCGAAATCTTCGATGTTGCGAATATAGCCTCAATCTGCGGATACGCGCTTTTTCTTAGCTTTTGCTCTTCCTCCCAATTTCCTGGATACTTCTTCTAGGCACCAGGATCAGATTTCTAGCGCTATTTTATCCTTACTTCGAGGTTTCATGGGATAATTTGGAGAGAAGGATGAGAAAGCAAGGAGAATGAAGAGAAATCCATGAATATCTCATCCAGATCCAGACATTACTACTATTTATAGTAGCAACTGCGCAGTGCTTAGAAGTAATTAAGTAAAAGGACTGGGTTATTCGCGGGAAGATGATAGAATTATAGTACTCCACAATGCTGGCTGCATACAAAACACCAATTAGCCGTAATAGCATTCTGGTATAACATCGTATTGCATGCATAGAAAAACAAATGCAGCCGATTTGCCATGGAGCATCGTTGTTGGTCGCCAGAGGCCATTTTGAAGGGCTGTGCAAGAAATGAGCCAAAGGTCAAGAAATCTGCAGCCGACAAAACGTTTGTTTCGCTGCATAAACAACGCTCTGTTTATGCAGCAAAAAGGGGCGTGGCCTACGCACCACGTCGTCTTGACGAGTTGTCTGCTTCTTATCAAGATGTTGGACTCAGCCGGAGGGGATTTCCGGGTAGCAGAATCACGGAAGAACTATCCCAACAGAGTGTTTCTGGGATCCAGGACAGGAAAAGCGGTCCACGTGCAAGAAAACCGGTGAAGAAAAAGAAAAATCAAGAAAATTCCAATAAAAGGCTACAGATCTGAAGCAAAGAGGTGCGGTTGGTCCGCAAACAGCTAACATCACGTGAAAACATTGCCAAAAAAGAGGATTTTTCTTGAAAAGAGGAAAAACAGCAAGAAGATTTTTGGTGATTCATCCCTGGTTTCAGAGTGAGGAAAAACAGGCAAAATTTAACGCTGAAGAGAAGAAAAGTGCTTAGCTTGGAGCGGGTGAAGATCCGGATAAGTTATAAAGAAGAACTTTGGAGTACTTGCGGTATTCTTGTATAATTTCTGCTGCTTTGGCTTAAATCAGCTTGAGCTTACCCCCCCCCCCCCAAAAAAAAAGTAGTAACTACATGAATTTCACAATGAAGTAAGGATTTTCAAGGAAATTTCTATGGGAGAGAGAAAAATTCCTTTTCTTCCAAACCTTCCACTCCAAAATATGAAGAGAGCTTAAAAATATTTTTAGAAAGTGATATTTCGTTCTGATATCGGAGAAAAATCGGCTCTTTTCCTCGTTTTCCAGGAAATCTATTGGAAACGACTTATCCACTAATGATTTTTTTAGAATGTGAGTGCTCTTTGTAATATGGAATATCGAATGAAAAAAGAGTGCAAAGAAAGGAAGCCACTTAAGAAAATTCCCCATAGAACGAGATAAACTTGAGTATTTAATGTTTTATTCCGTGAGATTTTTAGAAAAATCTTCCGGGATGATAATGATAATCAAACTAGTTGATATCATAATTATTCAGGAATTCTTTGGGCAAAACTCTGAACAAACACTGAGAATCCGAGAACTTTGAAGCAGAAACCTTGAAGCGAGTTTGAGATGTATTATGCAAATGCATATAGGAAAGCATCACATATATTTATTTATTTAAGAGGGCGTAAACAACAACACGTTCACGCAACATACATTCTCATAATAAATCAAAAACAATCCCAGCAACTAACACTTTGACAAACTCAATGTAACAATGCTAACAATAAGCATAGGTTTAAAAAAAACTCTCAGAAGTTGATTGAAAAAAAATAATACTCGAGTCAAGAAGCCAATGAGCAAGTCCTCGCAGTGGCTAATTTTTTGAACGTGAAAAGAGAAATTAGCAAAATATCATGACTGAGAAATTTGTATATTCAGATATTTATGGTTTGAATGGTTTGAATAGAACAGATAATAACAATATTGTCGGAGTTACAAAGTTTTTAGAAAATTTTTTAGAAAATTTTGAGACTTCTAAGCGCAGATTGGCCAACTGTTTGAGACCTTATGTCTCGGAAATCTTCCTATAGTCCTTATAAAGCATAAAACATAGGTTGTATATTTGAACGACTACTGATACATTTTTCTAGTGAACAAGTGCTCAGGTCTGCAACGTCAAGCGATTGCCTTAATTACGTATGATCGATACGTATGTTTTGTGAGCCAATAGGGGGTCTGTCAGCGAAGGGAGTTCTAGCCAGTACTGAAGGTTTGAGTTAGGATGACTAGAAGCAGAAAACACATTGGGAGTATAAAGGAGAACGAGAGGGATGCTCATTTCTGTCAGAATGCCATTACTTTCTCAAATTATGCTAATAACTCCAACTTTACATGTGCTCGAAATTCTTAGGAACGATTGGGATACAGGAAATATCAATCATAGGCAATATTTTTGCCATCCGCGAGACTGCCGATACAAACAAACAGCAAGAAGTGTAGGAGCATGGAGGACAAAATAAAGGCGTGGCCTTCCTGCGACTAGCACTGCTGTGATTGGTTGATTAGCCGTGAGATACCCCAAAAGAATTTGATGACCTACCATAAGAATAGCTACTCTCAAAATTCCATTGTTCATGCCTTTTAATACGTCTTACCCAGTTTGGTGGTGGAAAATCGCAGAAACGGTAGCTTTTTGATGTCCTACTCAATTCGCCGCAAGAGTTCTTTGCTCTGCGGGCCTCTAGCAAAAGTCCGCGATTTTCTCAGACATCATTGTTCTTCCAGGTCTGCAATCATGAAGTCGCTGTGACTTCCGACGCCAAGTCCGACAAAATGAGTCCAAAATTACAGACGCCGCAGGTGAATTGTGACTTGAGCGGACAAAGGGCGCTAACCACCCGTCTCAGCAGCGGCGTCGACCAATTCCGCAGTGATTTTCAGGAGAAGAACGCAATTAATTGTCTACAGCGAAACGAGGTGCGAGGGCAGAGGAGAGAGTGTGGATAGCGTGGAGACGAAGAGGTCGGTATTCAAGTGCCGGAGTAATCCGAACGTGAGGCATGTGGTGCGTACACACGTGCAAGCGCCAGCGACACCGAATTTCAATTTTCAGGATGCTCAGAAGATTTCTGTTTGAAGGATGCTTCCAGAACTTTTTATGGATCAGAGTACCGTGCAGTTATCGAGAGAGTTATCAGAAGTGTTGAAGAAAAATAAATTGAATGGGGATGTGAAGGTCTAATTTTCCATTCAAAATCCAGAAAAAAAACCCTCAAAGAAGAGCAGATGAGAGCCTGGTATCATCAAGTTAGTGAAAAGAGAAATAATCATGAAATTAATGAAAAAGGGAATAATGTCGTCTTTCTATGCATACATTTCAGGGATTTGGGCGCCATTAAACAAAGAAAAATAAACCAACTATTAACAAAAAAACTAATCCGCTAACCATTATTTGTAAAAAAAATTAATAAAAAAGGCAATTTCTTAGAAACATCCTGCAAATCCTTTGTTTTCTTAAATTCCTCCAAAAAATGTCAGGGAGTCATTATAGGATTTTCGCACTCTATGCATAACATGAATGTTGTTATTCTTGAACGTTAAGGGCAATCCGCACCGGCAATATACACGAGATGCGTGCGTCAGTCGCGCGTAAGACGCAGGCATCTACCTACGAAGAATTTTCATAAACACGAGTCAACATTCTCAATGAAAAGAAGCCATCGCGAGGCCCGTGGAACGTGTGCATCTCTCCTGCGTTGGGGCTGCGTCAGGGCTGCTACTAGCTTACGTTTGATCATGTAGACGCACGCGCGTCGAACGCACGCATCCAATCCAAATTGTTTTTCAATGTTACATGTTGCTGGCTTCTTTTTTCCTTTTCCTTCCTTATGTTTTTGCTAACCCATCATATACGATTTCTTATCTACGTTGAGATGGATCTTTCACTATGTACTTGTAAATGAATGAAAAAAATTTTTAGAGAATTTGTAGCTGAAAAAAGTGCTAACATTTTCCAAGATCCCTCCGTAGACCTGCGGTCCATGGACTGACTAGAAATTCCAGAAAAAAAGACGAGTACGCACATGTTATGATTGTTGCACTGACGCAATATCCTCGCGATGGAGTATAAACACAGCTTGTCCGGAAAAATGAGACTATCACTTGTAGATAGGGTGTCTTCCACTGAATTACACATTAATTTACTCATTTATACGCCTGTAAGCGCTGCACAGCCTCATTCTGTAGGCCACAAACTCATTTAGGATCCATTGCAATTGTGAGTTGTAGCAGGGTGTACAATCCTTTTTGAATTTTTTTCTCAAAATTTTTTATACTCTAAAAGTTCTCTTCGAAGTAGGAAATGCATTGTCCAGCGTTCCCCTGAGGTTGTTTTATAACAAGTGTGTGAATAGCGGAGCACTAGTGGACTAAAGGACATCACGAGGCCATGCATAAAAAATTCGCTAAACGTCCGTCGAGTTGTCGACAAGTGTGAGAAAAGCGCCTCACCCGAGGGAGGGGGAGGGGGGGGGGGGTGGCGTATTCAGAATCGGATGGTTGCCTCTCCAGAATAAGCGAGTGCATCATGACCAGAATAGTCTCTACGCCTATATGCTGCGCTTTCTTATGAGGGAAACAAGCAGGACAATGTTAGTGTGGCGCTAGTAGCGACGTGGGTAAGCACTGGTCGCGATTTTCCTTTGGTGTAAGACAAGAATTGGCGTAAGGAATCTTTTCCTTCCGTAACGTTTTTTTTAATCGTAGTAGATCGAGACAATGTCGCTTTCTCTATATATATAAAACGTAGCAGCCCCCACGACGCTTTTTCAAAAATCTGGGCAACGCGCGTAGGCGCCAAATTCAAACTACGGGAAGATATCTGCAAACGAGACGAAGAAGCAAGTGGTTCGAAAACAGGGTACATCCATATCTGGCGAGGAAGGAGGGAGGCGGGCTAGAGTACTTGAGCAATATCATCGACTCCGATATCGATTTGTTGATCAATTTCATTGATTTTGCACAACTTGGTCTAATCCAGATTGAGATGTACGCCTGCCCTTCAAAAGTATTAGATTGTGTGATTCTATGTATACGTTGTAGTCTTTTTTTTTCATAATCAGCTGTAATTTTCTTGAATAGTTTGCATCGTATCGTGATGTAATCTTATCTCAGGACAGTTTTAAATATTCGTAATAAATCTATCTGCAAAAAGATGTATAGACATGCTCCTCGATAAATCGTGTACTGTCAGTCAAGAATGTTCATAACTTTTTCCACAATGGTGTTCAGCAAAAATGAAGAACAGATTTGAGATCAGCGTCGTCGACCTCATATTATGAAGCATACCTCATATCGAAATGCCACGGACATCTGGTATCCTTCCCTTGTTCGATTTTAAGTTTCAATTTCGACTTTTTTCTGAGTTTCATCGAGAAAAATGGAGCACATGGGCGGGACCTCACTCGCAGGCATAAGGATCATGATTACTGATCAACCTCTAATGAGAAACTTGCGCCCATATCCGCAGGTAGGATTTTGTTGAAAAGAAAAATATCCAGATTGTGGCATATCCGACAAATCGTGTTGAGAAATTGCAGGGGGCCCAATGAGAACGGGTGCAGCCGCGCCGCATGAATTACTCGAAAAATTGAAATGTTCGGTATTTCGAATATTCGAATATTCAGAAGAAAAGTTCGAATACCAATGTATAATACATACCCTCTCTTCCACTGTACTGGGATACGTATTACTTCCAGTTTATGTGTCATCGTTTTCTGGAAGGTTTGGGGTGTGAATGTATCCCCTGCCACATGCTGGTAGAGGTGTGAAACGAGGTAATTGCACCGAGTGCTCGGCCTACAACCGGAGGGTGTTACATTTCGTGGGTCAACATCGCGGTGATACTCTTTGTGTCACGTCAAAGAAAAGAGGCGCCAAGCTCAGGGGTCATGACATGACCTGAAAGGGTCATAGCGATTGTATATAAGTGCTGCCTTGAGTAGCAATGACCAAAACATGCAGATTCGTCAGCTTGTTCCCGCTTTTGTGATTATTCTCGCTCTCGGTTAGTTCCACAATCCCTTCAGGAAAGTTATTGAATAGGTCCTGTAATAATAAAATAATTGCTACCTTTTTAGTTGCCGCAATATGTGAGGCAAGACCACAACTAGGCTATGGCCCAGGCTATTACAATCAAGGAAGGTTTGTGTATATTTTTAGATTCTAAGAACACTTTGATCCATTCAAGGTCTTATTGCTTGTGTATTTCAGGTTCCCAGGCCAAAGTCCTTACGGTTAGTTGCATTCGGATTCAATGCTAGGATTTGTTATTCATTATTATTCATTGTTATTTAGTGCTTTGGTATGTCCTCATTCTCTCTTACAAGTGGTTCCGCAAAAGAATTATCCTATGCACATACATATGATCTAATAACTTTATATCCAAGTTTATTATTGACTAATGGCCAGGTGCTTACTGACCACTGAGTGGAATAAGAAAATCAATAGGATTTAAAAGTCGATGTTCTTGTGGTAAATTTTCATGAAATTCGCGTTCAGGGTGGTAGACACCCCGTGCGAACGTTCTTTCCCCACGCCGCTAAAACTCACTAAAATCAATAAAACTATAACGGTCCCGTAGGATTCGTGATCGGCATGCGGGGGGGGCACTTAGTTACCCGAGATGTTAGCTGCAGCCGGAGCGAGGCCTGATCATAACAAATATCCTTCCTTGGGCTCTCAGGGAACTTTAGGGTTTCTCCTTAGATGAGCATTGGTGAAATGAAAGATCCAAGAACAAAAAAGTCCAAAAAGATTCATCATCGATGGTAGTCAAAAGTAAGGAAGAGATTCTTCAAAATATCTTGACTTTGAGTTGCTTTTGGTTGCTTCAGTCAGGTTTTTCTCTGAGTCAAAATTGTTTAGTAATTTCATTTCATTAAATAGTTGCACGCATTCGTCAATTACCGATCTTTCGCAAATGAGCACAGAATCTTAGAAAGATTTTTTTTAAATTTTGTAATTTGTGAGAACTCGTGAAAAATAGTGGCCAGGAACAATTTTATCTCTCTATCATGAACATCACTATTGAAATGACAGCACTCCGTTGATCTCTTAATGGCGATAGCAACTGCAGAGGGTCTTTGCTTCCCTTCATGCCAGATGGGTAACTAAGGACCCGCACCCGGCGTGCCGAATAACCCTGATAGTACATTTCGAGCCAGCTTAGGTAAGAACTGCAGGAAAAATCGAAAAAGTCGATCAATAATCCTTTATCCAAATCGGTAATTTCTAGCGAGAAGTATCCTAAGGCCTCCATTTAAATGGTATCTTTTGCTTGTGGGCTTCAATGTTTATTCCCTCACAAATGCTCTAGTGATCTCTTCACAACGTTTGAATTTGGCGAGAACGCGCGTCACCCAGGTTTTTCAAAAAAAAAAGGGAAAAAATTGCTGTTTTATATCTGGATATAGCCAGCTAACTCCTCTAGATGTCCAAGGTCTGGATGAATCATTGAGATTACCCAGGTAAACATGTTCACGCCCCTGTTAACGATGGATAAACCAGTGAGGGTTAACACGTTTACCTCGGGTAATCACAATGATGCATGCGACCATGAAAATCGATAAAATCGATAAGTAAATCGCTATCCGCCCGATAAAAAGCAAGACGTATTCTAGCGGCTCTACCAAATTTGCATGCTGTCCTATACTTGTGGGTTCCAATGCTTGCTCCATCGTTAAAAAATGCTCCGTTGATGGCATTGCATCGTTTGAATTTGGCGCCCACGAGCGTCACCCAGATTTTTGAAAAAAAAAGTGTTGTAAGGGTTGCTGTTTATAAAAAATAATATAAATCTTTCTAGGTGTTGGAGGACTCAATGGCCAAGGACCGCTCGGTGGCCTAGGAGGACTCGGTGGTCCAGGAGGATTCGGCAGCAATGGAGGACTGCTCAGTGGCCTCGGAGGGCTCGGCAGTTCCGGAGGACTCCTCAGTGGCCTCGGAGGGCTCGGCAGTTCCGGAGGACTCCTCGGAGGCCTAGGAGGACTAGGTGGCCTTGGAAGACCCGTAGGTGGCCCCGGATTACTTGGAGGCCTTGGAAGACCCGGTGGCCTTGGAGGACTCGGCAGTATGGGAGGACTCGGTGGCCCCGGAGGACTCGGCAGTATGGGAGGACTCGGTGGCCCTGGAGGACTCGGCAGTATGGGTCCTGGACTCAGTGGCCCTGGAGGACTCACAGGTCCTCAAAATTTCTGAGGCGGTGGTTACCGACCAGCCAATTATGATGAGAACACGTGCATTTGTATGACTATAACCTTCATATTTTGTATATTTTACCATCATCCTATACTAGCTCAATCTTCATGATGTATCAATTTGATCTTTATCTTTATCTTATACCAGTGCGTTTGTCTATTCTTGTTATAAGGATAAATATTTCAATAAACAATATGTCGTTTTCAATCACCAAGAGGTTTATTCCCACAAAAAAATTGTGTCAGAATACTTAATTGGAATGTGACAACTTTACTAACGCTTACAGCATGGGATTGTCTTCAACAAGTTTTTCTTTTTCAGTTTTTTCTCTTTGTTTCCGTTTTTTCTCACACAATCAAAGCGAAATTTCCACTTTGACAAATATTGGAAACCTATTGCCCCAACTCAATTTCTTCAAAATTTATGAAGTCGGAAAATCTTCACTAATCGGTATCAAACCTGAAACTAGTGATTTTGTCTAGAAGAACCACATTTTCTGAAAAAAAAACCTCTCAGCTCAAAAAGTAACTGTGAAGTGTCGCTGTTTTAAAATTCACCGTGATAGTATTTATGTTACCTGCTCGGGTTAACCTTTTGTTCGAATGGCGCATCAGTGCAACCAAGTAAATAATTGAAAAGACAAAAAAAAAATTAATAAATAAAGTAGATGAATAAATAAAATGTGAAATTTAATCCTCCTAAAGTTTTCCACAAACATGATTTGCAACTTATTGTTAAGTTTGATCCGTTTTTTCTACGTATGTAGGTCGCAAATTGCGAAAGAGCCGTTAATCGTGAAACGTTGATAGTAATCACGTGTGTTTTTGGCGTACAATGGATCTCGTCGGATTTTTTATTTTATTAATACAATGATAATAAATATTATATAGTAGTGCAGATCAGGATGTAGTAGTACACTACGTAATATGTTTTCAGTTTACATAATTAATAATTGACACATAATTAACTATAAATAATTGTAATTATCACCTATAGGGGGTGAAATTGAGCGAAAATGATGTAAAATGATTCATAAACTTAACATATATTAACAGCATAGTTATAATAATATAATACTTTACTTTTACTTCCATGTACTCGGAATACTCCGTAAGATTGATCAAAAGATAATATGTAGTAGTGCAAAACTTTAATATATATTGGTGTAATATATGCAGTAGAACACTATGTAGTATAGTAATATTTGGTGATATTTTCATTTTAATTTTTTTTCTCCGTATATACAACTCCATATGGTGCGTTATGAATTTTGCGCGAAAAAATATTATATAGTAGCGCAGTTCAAGATATATTAATGGAACTTAGTAGTACACCACATAATATGTTTTCAGTTTATTTTCACGCAAGTACACAAGATGTTCTTTAAAATCGGAACTCCTTAAATAATATATAGTAGAGTGCAAGTTTAATATATACGTAGTATATCAATGTAATATAGTAGCATGTTATATAATGTAGTAATATAGTGATATTTTCAATTTTACTAAGACATATTCAAGATGCTTCATAAAGGGTAAAAGGTTTCTAATTCTACGAATATAAACAAAGGATTTAATAAAATGCACAGTAATATTCACTAATATGTACACATGCAGCGACAGGCGCAATTTCACGTGAACCACAACAAAATGCCAATCCCACGGACTTATTTGTATGAATAGAATGGAAATTTCCCATGAATGTCCGCACGCAATTGTCCAGTGAGGGTTTTTCGGGGAAATTTTCATTTTCAGAGTGAAGTTTTCCGGATGACGCTATTGGGGTGAAAGCGGTGAGAGTTGGTAGAAGAGAGTCACACCAACTGAAGACACAAAGCAATCAAATTTATTAGTTGAACAGCGTTTCCATGAATGAGACACATGACTTGTGAATAGCTTGGGAAATTTCTGGATGCAGTTGATTAGCGCCGAGAAACGAACACGTTTTTAGCGGAAGTTTTGAAAACTGCAGGTTTCCAGAAACGAAGGAATAGGCGGCTTGCATGAGTGATGGCTAGCTACTGATTAAAGATTTCGCATATGACACCACGGAACCTCTAGAGCAAGTTGTCAACCCTTTTGCCAAAAAATAACTTGCCGACAACCTTCTGACTAGCAAGTCGACAACTTTGACGTCATCATAACATCCAGAAACAGGTTGTGAGCAACGTTTTCGTCCAGTAACTTGTCGACAAGGAAGGGCCGGAACAAGATGTCGACTACTTTCTAGCAAGAACGACTTCTCAGCAAGCTTTCTGGTTGTAGAGGTTGCCGGAAAGTTGTCGACAGCCTTCCAATCAAGCCAATTAACTTGTCGACAAGTAAGAGCCAACGAAAGTTGCAGGCTAGTTTCCTCATCCGCGCAATTTACGAAACAATCCTTAAGGGCATCAAGGCCGTGTTTAGCGTGAAATAGTCGCAGAAAAATCTGGTCTGAACTTGATGTCAATGGAGAACGGTAAGCAAGTTTTTGGCAAGTCTTTACAGCCAGCTAGTTGCCAACAAGTAAGGCGAAAGCAAATTGTCGGGATTTTTATATGGCTGACAAGTTGCCGGCAAAGAAAGGCGGAAACAAGTTGTCGGCAAGCTTTGGGGCTAACAACTTGCCGGTGAAAAAGGGTGGGAGCAAGTTTGCGAGAAGCATTGAGAACGACAGTTTGTCAACAAGACAAAGCGAGAACAAGCTGCCAACAAGATTTGGAGCCGACAACTTGTCGGCACCAAAGGGTGGCAGCAAGCTTGCAACAGGCCTCGGAAACGTCAACTTGTCAGCAAGATAAGGCGAGAACAAGTTGTCAGCAAACTTAAGAGCGAGGAACTCTTAGATATGACCAGAAAATTGCTAGAAAATGACCAGAGAACCAGTTAGCTGAATGATCACCTCAATCACCCGGAAAAAAAATCAGCTGAGCTCCGAGATCACGTGATTGCGGAGTTGTTTGCGACCTCCGCAGTTTTGAACATGGACGAATGAGGGATATTATAAGCCTAATTTTTTTTGAGCAAAATGATATTATTTGTTCTATTACTAAGCATTTTAAGCCAATTTTTCCATTTTTCTAAATTTTATATTTCTGCTCCCCGAACCTTCTTTGCTCTGATTTCCGCCCTATCCACAATGAAATCCGGAGCGAATTTCCCCGTGCGGTGCCATTGCCCGCGTCAAATTCGACACGTGTGCTCGACACGGATCATCGAAAGCACTCCATTTCATTGTGTAAACATTGTCTCAGAGTGGTCCGAAGCGCATTGCGTGAGAGAGCCGCCGCCGCCGCCAGCACCGTAGGCAGCGCCAAGTGATTAATTGAAAATGAGCTGATCGTCGTCGGCAAAGGATCAATCACAAACATTACGTCGCGGCGGACTTTTCAGGGCACGCGCGCGCCCGGAAAAAAATGAGATGCTCCTGAAATATTCGTGACAGGACCGGGGAACATCTTGTGGTAGAATAGGGGCAGTGCTTGGGAGGAAAAATTGAGAAGTTTATTGGGGTATTTCTTAATTTTTTACTTCCAAATTGCAGGAAAAAATAGTGTACTGCAACTAAATTTATAATAACTAAGTGAATAGTAATAAATAAATCATAAAATAAATTAAAACATTTCATAATGATTATAATAATAGTGTGTGTAGTATGTATGTAGTAGAACTCTCGCAATTCTTTCAAATCCTATTCGATTATTCGATCTTCAAGTGTCGAATACTCGAATGCTCTCGAATAACCGATCCTTGTGACCCACGATTTGACCAAAGCGGTTCCTTCGGGCACTCATAAAAGGAGAAGATGAAACTGGAACATTTCTTCTCATTTTCTTTTTTTTTTGACCTAGACCTGAATGAATGAATGAATCGGATGAATGAATGAATGAATGAATGAATGAATGAATGAATGAATGAATGAATGAATGAATGAATGAATGACTGAATGAATGAATGAATGCTATGAATGAATGAATGAATGAATGACTGAATGAATGAATGAATGCTATGAATGAATGAATGAATGAATGAATGAATGAATGAATGAATGAATGAATGAATGAATGAATACTATGAATGAATGAATGAATGAATGAATGAATGGATGAATGAATGAATGAATGAATGAATGAATGAATGACTGAATGAATGAATGAATGCTATGAATGCTATGAATGAATGAATGAATGAATGACTGAATGAATGAATGAATGCTATGAATGAATGAATGAATGAATGAATGAATGAATGAATGAATGAATACTATGAATGAATGAATGAATGAATGAATGAATGAATGAATGAATGAATGAATGAATGAATGAATGAATGAATGAATGAATGACTGAATGAATGAATGAATGCTATGAATGAATGAATGAATGAATGACTGAATGAATGAATGAATGCTATGAATGAATGAATGAATGAATGAATGAATGAATGAATGAATGAATGAATGAATGAATGAATGAATGAATACTATGAATGAATGAATGAATGAATGAATGAATGAATGGATGAATGAATGAATGAATGAATGAATGAATGAATGAATGAATGAATGAATGAATGAATGCTATGAATGAATGAATGAATGAATGAATGAATGAATGAATGCTATGAATGCTATAAATGAATGAATGAATGAATGAATGAATGAATGAATACTATGAATGAATGAATGAATGAATGAATACTATGAATGAATGAATGAATGAATGAATGAATGAATGAATGAATGAATGAATGAATGAATGAATGAATGAATGAATGAATGAATGAATGAATGAATGAATGAATGAATGAATGAATGAATGAATGAATGAATGAATGCTATGAATGCTATAAATGAATGAATGAATGAATGAATGAATGAATGGAGTGAAAATTAATAGATAAATAGATAGCTAAACCAATAAACATATATAGTCGCGGTCATCCTGATTCAATGCTGTGTTCTTTCCGGCCATATCACTATGTCTTCACGCATCCCTAACGCGAGCTAATGCAAGAGCGGTTGCGTAAGCACTGCTGCCCGATAACAGCTTCATTCACGCTCTGAATGAAACATTTGGAGGCCGATAACAGTTTCATACACTGATGAATGAAACCGTCCTAGACTTACACCGCTACGCTCCCGTCTTTGCATCAGCTCGCGCTAATGATGCGTGATGATAAAGTGATATGGCCGCAAAGGAACAACAGCGAATCAGGATGACCATTACTATACATAAATAGATAAATGAATTCTACGACCGGGAAGAATTTGTGTCATTTTCCATGTCAAGGTAGAAAGGCTAGGAATAATAGCATTAATCGTCAGCCTACAAAAAGTTACATCACTTTTGGAAAGCCGTAAGTCCTCACTACGACCGTTTGCACTATTTGCTCACAGAATATAGCAGGTCCATCATTGATAAAACCTTTTGCACTTCCCTTTAAGACTGCCTTTCCCCCCGAAAAAATTCCTCTCACTGCTTCCGCGTGCAGCACCACGCCACGCCCAAAATAATTGCAAGTATAAAAAATGCACTTTTTAAAGCGGCGTGCACCCTGGGCAATTGCAATTGTAGCCGGCCTGAGTAGGCTACAACACATGTTTCCCCATTGACTTTGCAGCATGAAGGATGCCGGGCAAGCGAACTTCGTCGGCATGTTGTGGATTTCGGTGGGAAAATCCCACCTGATCATCTGAACTGACATCCGAGCTCCACGAGTGCATAATTTGTTGACATAAGCGATACGAGAACGTGCTCAGGAATTTCACTTGCATGTCAGGTCGAATGTGGAATGGTTGACAGTAAGTAGGTATCGGCAAATTGTGAGGGTTCCGGTAACTAACTCGTAGCTAGTTTGTTTCTTATCTGCAAGGTAAGTTGTAATTATAACTACATATCGTGTTATAATGTGTATTATATATAAATATTAATATATATATAGTATATGTATGTGTAACATAATAATATATTTAAATTATATGTATAATGTGTGTTACGATATTGCATTATTGTATATATTATTGTAAAATTGTCTATACTATTACATCATTATATATTGATATATATTATTATACACTGCTACATTACTATAATATATATTATTTATTAAATTAGCATACTGTATTGTACTATATATTGCACATACCGTACCATGATTTCCAGCTCGGTCTTTGCGGTAGTCCTACATGATATTACTACATCTTACTATATTATTATAATATACGTATATATATATATATATTTGTGTATAATTGGTTAGGTTAGCGTACTATATTATACGCACTGTACTATGATTTTCAGCTTGGTCTTTGTGCTAGTCCTACGTAATATTATTACATCTTACTATATTATTATAATATATATAATATGCTAGGTCAGCATACTATATTATATTGTATATAACACGTATTACATTGTGATTTCCAGCTTGGTCTTTATTTTAGAACCACATAATTTTATTACGTCTTACTATATTATTGTAGAATATATTATATACTATATATTATATACATGTATATTTATTATAATGATATAATTGATTCGTTAGCTTAGCATATTGTATTATACTGTATATTATACATACTGTACTGTGATATTTTCAGCACGCATTTTATGAGAGTCCTATATAAACTCCAAATTCGAATTACTTTATTATATATAACATATTATATACTAGTTGTGAGGTACCAGTGAAACTAAGGGTATTGAATATTTTTGTTTATTCTAGCATTTCAGATTCTTTCGGCTTAACCCATATCAAGTCCCAGGAACCCCCACCACTCATTCATCCTGACTCAGCCCAGTGGTGATCTCAGGATCGTCGACAGCCTGATCCGAGCGCTTACGTCATCGTTACGCCAACGTTCTCAGTCATTCGCTGCAGGGCTTAAAATAAACAGTTGCACTCTGCCCCGAGGCGGCAGATGTTGGCTCGGGGTCGGGCTAAGGCCAGGGACGGAAGACTCTCTAGGACAAGGAAGTGTTTCCCGGAAGAGGAGTAAGTCAAGAATCGCTGCGGTCTCGCTTCCACCAAGCGCAACTTCGGCAGATATTCATGAAAACGCAATGAGTTGCTGGAGACAAACAGCTTGGACACTGCGGTTGCAAAATGGCAACGGCTCCATGCATTGTGTATGTATCGATCGCTGGTACCGGGAAATATGTAGCTCTCTGATCGTAGGGGAGCTAGAGGGGTAAAAAGTTGGGTGATGGATGGATGGACAGATAGGGGGACAGACAAAGAGACAGACAAAAAGATGGAAAGGCACACAAGGAAATGATATACTCGAAGAAGATCCTCGCTATGAAGTGAAATGAGTTGAATTTTCTCGAAAGTTGGATTACAAATTCACAAAAAAATCTCAAGGACCCTTAACAACATTGCACATTTTGAGTCTCCAGAGAGTCGCAATACTAGCAGGCCTACATTGGGATTTCCATAAAAACCTAACGTTATTACAGTAAGATGTCCTTTCGAAGTGGAAGAATAGGAGAAATGAGCAAATTCAGAAAAAATTTCGCAAGAAGTTTCAGAAAAAAAGTTATATGACATGGGAAATAGCGAATTCAGAAGAAAGCCATCTTGCGATTGGAGACTTTGTCCTCACAAAAACCGAGTTATCCCCGTGCCCACTCCCACTTACAAGCCTTGCATTTTTTTTAGCTGAACTCCTTTTTTTAATGGGTTTGTGCCTCCGAGATGGATGTACAAGCATATTTAAGGCCAAATAATATGCACATTAGATATGTTCGAATACGAGTATTCGATTTCGAATGAGTCACGAATTGAAATATTCGAAAAAATGTGGAAGTACAGCCTTGGCCTAGAGTTATTAAAAGCAAGTAAATTAGGGGCACCGTTTTTTCAAATCAGTCCTTGAATTCTTAATCAATCTATTTCAATGGGTAAGAATGTCAGCAGTTCTGAGCAAAACCCTCCGACCGATTATCTGAAGGAAGAGCACGATGCCGCCCGACAACTTGTCAACAAGGAAGAGAAAAAACAAGTTGTCCACCAGCTTTACCAAGAAGAACTTGTCAGCAAGCTTTTGGCTTAACAAATTGCCGGCAACCTTTCACCAATTTTAGAAAGAGGTTTGCTGTCAACAGGAGGACAGTCCTGCACTGTTGACGAGTACTTGACGACAACTTGCCGGTAAGGAAATGTGAAAACAAGATGTCGGCAAGCTTTTGGGCGAGTAACTTCTAGATACGACCAGAAACCTATTGGGCCAAAAGCTTGCTGACAAGTTGCTTCTTGAAAAGCTGGTCGACAACTTGTTTTTTCTTCCTTGTCGACAAGTTGTCAACAGAAAGCTTGTCAACCGCTTGGTTTCGGGTGACATGACGACATTAAACTCGTTGACAACGATTTGCTAGTTAAAAGCTTGTTTGCAAGTTGCTTTTGGGCAGAGCTAAGCCGACAACATGTTTTTGGGGTTTTGAGGATGCTTGTCAAATGTTTGCTGACAAGTTGTTGTTGAGGTTCTGAGTCAGCAGTAATAAATTCAAAAAAAAAAACAGTATGATGATGGAATGTTGAGTGTAATACTAGAACAGCCAAAAATTAATTATTTTAACAGATGACTGAGGACAAGTGCTGCATGGTAACTGAGCATTGTTGGCCGAATTATTCAAAGGAGCTCGGAAAAAAGGTCATTAGTAGGGAAATTCCTGGAAAAAATTAAGGAAAAGGCCATTAGCACAGCTCTATGGAGTCGCATTTGCAAAATGTTTAGTTTACAAAAAGCGACTCTTTTGCTGAAACTGAAACTAAAAAAAATTGAACAAGGTAGGTCCTCCTCACCGTACTGACGAATTCCCGTGACGACCTATCTCTTGTACCTTTTTTACCTGTTTATGGTAAGGGAACAAAATGGGCAAATAGGCGAAATTTCTTCATGAATTTTATAGTCTTTTATCATAAATTCTTTCCATTACATTAATCATTTCATTGATGATAAGAACAGAGCGAGAGATCTGACAAAATGGGTCCAGAAGAAAGCTAGATGTGCCTAAAAGGGCAATAAATACCAATTCACTCAGTTCACCTTAAAAAATGTCAAAAGTACGAATTTGCATGAGGTACAGCGCTAAGTGTACACGTTCATATTGACTTGATGTACTAAAGGTAGCCGCATTATATTGACTTGCAACAAAACCACCACATGTCCTAATGTTCTCCCGGGAAAATCCCAGCACTAGCCGCATTCTGCCACCATATCCTAGTCTATCTAGCGATAATCTGGAAGTTGCGGATGAAAAGAAAATAAAGGGAATCGGTGAGAACAGGCATTCTGTCGGCTAATAGCGACTGAAGAAACTGCTTAACAATGCAGTAGACATTTTATATTGTAAGTACCGCACCTGTTACCTTGGCTACGTTACAAGAAATGGGAATCTCGGGAATAAAACAGTGAAACTAGCTTGAAATATATTTAAAAAACAATGCTTCAGCCAATCACCGCAAAACGCCAGTCTCTCCTTTAAAATAAGCGATTAGCAGTAACTTGAAAGGTGGAAGCGAGAACTGGTCCCCAGCAAATTTGTAAGGTGCTAAATGAGTCTATCGGATGAACGCGAGAACTATTTCTCACTATATTTTCATGAAAACTTCATGCTTTTCAAATTCTCCATCGATCAGAAGTAACTAACTTTTTTGCGTGAAACGAGAACTGGTCCCCGACGTGATTTTTAGCTGCTCTATCAGAATGTTTGCATTAGAGAGTGTAATGTTTCTTGCTGCTGCTCTATCGAATTTTCATATGATTCAAGTTGTCCACAGAAATAAAGAATATGGTTGTGCAATGCGAGAACTGGTCCCCAACACGCTTATTAGCTGTTTTGTGAATCCACTGGATGAAGGTGAGGAGTATTTCCTAATTGCTCCACTGAAATCTCACTCGATTATACCCTCCCACCAATTAGAGGTAATCGATACATATTTATTGAGCGAGAATTGTTCCCCATCACTATCCTCGATAGTTCTAAGAAGCCATCTGCTTTCTTTCAACTTTGGTAACGCATCTGACTGGTACGACTCTACTTTTTAGGTTTTTTGAAAAATCAATCCCTGAAAAATGCAGGGAAGACGAGGATCAATTTTCTTAGCGCAGTTTTTTCGGTTTTTTTTTGTTCTGAAAGGAAATTGATAGCGCTGGGAACGCCTTAGGTCTGCATGAAGTTTTTCAGTGATTCAAAGTCTAGAGAGGGCTATTATTTCTCAAAGGCATAATGCCGCGCGAGAACTGGTCCCCAGCTCTCAGACATTGCAAGTAGTATGCCATACCGTGGAAAAACATGGATTTGTGGTAGTTTGTAATATTACATACATTTTTTTCTTATTTTTGCTATGAGAAAACAAAGAGCGGGATATGGTGAACAGAAAAATATAGGGGCGAGAACTGGTCCCCACCTCCATTGTACAGCTTCTCATAACCATTTGAGATGGATAACGTCATTACAGTGAGCAGTATTATGCACTTTGCCATTCTTTACTATTTGATGGAGAGACAGGGTTAGCAGCGGGGACCAGTTCTCGCAATTCATTATTCTCTGGCACTCTCAATTCCGGGAATGTAAACAAAAATTGATACACTATAGCAAATAGCACAACAGTCTGCTTAGAGCTATTTTCAGTTACTCAAACCAAACTTGTATTTTCAGTTACCCAAACCAAACTTGAGTAAAATTAAGTAGGGGAGCAGCTGGAAGTGAAGATGGGAATGTAGAGTTTATCATGGAGAAAAGAAAGAGCGGGATATGGTGAAGAGAAAAGTGTAGGGGCGAGAACTGGTCCCCGGCTCTGGAAGCATCCATGGACAATAAAAACTACCAGGTCATCAACTATCCCTTCATTGGAACATAGCTCAAACGGCACTTGAACCATAATCACAGAGGGTCAGAGATGTTGTAGCGTAGCCACGTCCACTTATGGTTAGTACAAGATTGTGGTGGAGTGTGCTGCTATGGAAGAAAAACAAGGATTGATGAAAACAAGTGCTACTCTTGAAGGATATGGCTGGGATATACTGAGGAAATTGAGCTGCCTGTAGAGCTATTGCATAAGTTCATCAAGGGGAAATTTCCCAAGATAAAAAAGCATTTGCAAAATGCTTGATGACGTCACTGTCATCGAGCAAAAACCTCCATTTGAAATTCGTGACGGGGCAACATTAGGCGCATGGATTCTATCAGCTGACGCCGTACACGGACGGGATGAAAAAGCTGGTGGGCGCAAGGCTAAAAGCAAGCTGTGCCCGTGATGGGCGGGCCATGAGAAATAACTCGTCCACACTCAGGTTTGTTCTCATTTAGAATCCGGAAAAACGTCCAGGAGCGCTTGTTCTTCCATGAATATTTGATGAACAGTGGAAAAAATCGTTTGCGAAGGCAAAAAAAAGAGACGACAAAAAGTGATCCATAAATACATGCATGGAGAAAGGCTAAAACCAAAAAAAAGCAAGAAAACAAAAGTATTTATGACATTGGACAAAGAACTCCCAAGAAATAAAAAAGCTCACATGCATCATTGAGGTTACCCAGAAAAATCGGGTCAGCACTACACAAGTTTACTCGTGGCTGATCACAGGCTTCGACGCGTGTACCCTGGGTAATCGTAGTGATGCTCAAGGTACGAAACTGGAAAAGAACTCTGTGCTCGGATGCATCGTTGAGATGACTCATGGTAAATGAGTTGATACCACATAGATTCACTCAAATTTAACCACAAAAGTGAATGCGTTTACCTTGGTAATATCAACAATGCCTCGAGGCCCAGAACTGAGAAAGAACCCTGTGCGTGCCCAGATGAATCACTGAGACTGCAGATAAAAAATGTGTAACATGTACCCAAGTGTAGCCTTTACCTGATATCCATCAACGTATATGCATAGCCGACGTTGAAGTTGTCTATACCGAGCTGTTACCCATGGGTAATCATAACCATGAGTACGAGATTACCATTGGGTCGCAGTACCTGATTAATTTTGCTGGTATGTGCTATAAGGGTATATGCTTTTTAGAAGGGTAAGCTACGTCTAGATCGTGAAGTAGACCGTATCCCTGACCACCACGGAATGAGACGAAAAATCACCAGCAATTTTAACGGAGGGCATGTGTAAACAACCATGAGAATACAGTACACCTACAATACGAAAGGTTATGATTGGCGCATTCCTTCTGTAGCTTTGGTAAACACAATTACAATCCTTTTTCGAAAGAATTGGGTGAGCCATTGTTTACCTGTGAACCTAGGACATTTCTGGAAAACAGCAAAAAAAGAAGCAACAACCCACAGACCCGTAAGCAACGAAGACCATGGGATCATCGTACGGAACGACGTCGGCCCAGCTCAATGACGCTGATACCACATCACATTGCACAACAGCATGTGTGCTGATGTGGCTGGCTGATAATAAAAACCCGGCAGGTATCACAACACACCGGTTGGAAATACGCAAACACACACACGCGACGAGTAATGGCATCGCCACGACGGAAGCGGCCTCAGATCAGCTGTCGCGGCCGCGGCGACCGTTGGCGCCGCCCCTGCGCCTTAGATCATAACCTCGTTGTTGGCTGTTCTAATTATGGACTTCTTGGTCGAAAATCGAGTCAAAGGCCAGTTGTCCGTTCGGCAATGTAGTACGGTGGACAAGCGGTGGCCAGGTGGAGGATCCCATAGAATGTATTAGGTGGATGTCGTGTGAAGTCAAACAGACGAGCAGGGATAAATTCTCTGCGTGTCTGCCCAGAGCAAGGCGACTGAAAAGCAAACAGCAAGGTTTTATAGCTTTCATTATATGCGGCATTCGATTTTCAAGCAAAACCAACATGCTGTGCATTCGTCGTCTGATGAGGTGTATTATAATCTAGGTTGGGCGCACGCTGTGCTCGACGCAAGCGATGGCGTGGCATCTAAACCAGACACGGCAAAAGAGGGTTCAACCGACAACCCACCAGGACTTCAGAGTAGATGCGAATGTTTCGGAAAAACAGAAGATTATTCAGAAGATTAGAAGAAGAGTGGGTTTCTACCATAACCTAAAGGCCTGTCTACATTTAGGTGGTAAGCGAGCACAGTCTGCAGCTCGGCTCTTACTAGTTATCATAACCAAGTTTATAACGCGGGTTACATTATTGTCGACAAATTAACATATTTGCGACCTTATGCTTTCGGCATGGTGTGCCACGTGGGACATGGCCTGTACCTTAAAGGCATCACCCACGGGAATTTTGCTCTCATGGGTTTCGCTGTATTCCTAGGTTTAGCGCTATAGTGAAAACGACTCAGATTTTACCGTATGGGTTCCATTTAAAGTATCTATGGTTGGTTAAGGTCCACCAACAGTTCGTGGATCCCACGCACTAAAGCAAGAACCCAGCGAAATGATTTGATATGGCTTGACACGTGACGGCTAAGCTTTAGTGCGTGCTGATGTTCCGAGAAATGCAAATGGAAAGTCGAAACCATATCGAATGCGCAATCTATGAGCGCATAAGAAGCGCATGTTGAAGTGAGCATGAATCTGGAATCAAGACAGGCTTTATCATGACACTGAATATGCTCCTAGGCTACTTTGTGCACTAAAGGACTGGCTAACTCATTCACCTTGTAGAAATTTCAAAAATGGCTGTAGAAACATAAAAATCCTTGCTTTCAGGGTGGAGATAGACGCATCGTCATGATGTGAATATCAAATTAACAGGACAACTGCCATCATCATATTTGTGAGGGGGGGGGGGACCCCAGCCCACAGTGCAAGAAAAGTCGTGCGTATGAACCAATATTTTGTTTATTTAAGCAGCATTAGGGTAACGAAACGAGTTAATTCCTAAGCACCTCGTTGCTTGAAAGGCAAGCTCAATAGGCTCTCAATAGCTCATTCTGCGAACGTTTTTATGGGAAAAAATCCGTGGAAAATTTCGCGATTTATCGTTGGCTATGTGTGCTCGCGGTTTCGATCCATCCAAGGTAATTATATGTAAATTACTTAGGATCATTTTAGTTTTCGTTTCGTGCACTATCCTTATACGAAAACTAATCAGTGTAATAAGTTTTTTCCTGCACTCATCAGTAAGGTGGAAGAAACTTTGAATGTGTAAATTGTTAAATTTGACATATTTTTGCATAAATTTAGAATTATAGTAGTAGAAATTGTGAGAATAGAAATTACTGTAGAAAACGTAGCAACTTTATTTAGATGCCAAAGATGCCAAAGTAATCCTTCTACTCTTCACATTGTTCTGTTCCCAGAACTCCTGGTTCAATTACCCTAGCTCAATTTTCATTGTAGAGAATCATAAATAAAATGAAGCTGGCGTGGGCGAACACTAGAAAGGCCATATTGACAACAATGTCCGTGGCAACACCTACGCAGGTAGGTGTCAATTCCTTGTGTTCTGCTTACTGTTATGATTCTATGGCTATCAATTACATGGTGAGCAACTCATTTTAGAACTAAATAAGTTTACGCCTGGGGCTCGTACCACATCAAAGATGTACCTCAGCACCCGCCCTAGAATGGGTCATCAGCTGCTTTCTTGATTCGTGATTATCTCTAAGGTCTAGCTCCTTTTTAGCCAATTTTACCCTTTACCAGCTAAGCGACATCATAGGAACTACCTTTCTATCGGTATCGGATCATCGCAGCTCCTGACAGAGAATCAGTGGTGCAATGCCGGTATAGGATCCCTCTGCTCATAAGTCGCATTTCTTACTTGTCCACTTGCATAGGTTTTTCTCATAGTTTTAGCCAAAAATGCTGTCACTCCTACTTATTTTATTGTGTTGCTAATCTCGCTCTAACTGTTAGTGTTACATGATGTCTTTTTTGTTCGTCTTTCTGATACTGACTCATGCTCTTGGCACTGTATTCGACAGAATACCCTCTTGGTGTACTGAATAAATAAATAATTAATGAATAATTCCGTGAACGCTGCATTTATCCCATGCTTATTCTATAGAAATCTTATTCCTACCTCATGCACTTTGTGAATCAACGTCTGGTCAGTTTGCTTGAAGTTGATGCCGATCCCCACGATGTACAATTGACGGAAACTTGGTGGGAATTCCCTGTCAACCACAGTTTTTAGAGTTTCTCCTGGATAACGTTTTGGAACACACATTCAAAAT
Source organism: Ancylostoma caninum (assembly GCA_037903475.1). Taxonomy (NCBI): domain Eukaryota; kingdom Metazoa; phylum Nematoda; class Chromadorea; order Rhabditida; family Ancylostomatidae; genus Ancylostoma; species Ancylostoma caninum. The sequence continues at coordinate 738,490 of JBAJFG010000472.1, read as the reverse complement.
TCGAGTGAGTACTTTACCCTCACCAAACTGTAAAAATTTAAATATTCAAAATGGGAGAACCCTGCAGTCCACGTAATTTTTCTCAACGGTTATGGATTTTTGTATTTTTGTCAAGCTTGAATATTCAAATTTTCGGACTACTCTAAACCGAATGTTCACTAAAATCTCCGTACTGACACGCGAGTTATGGCCGAAGAAGAGTTGTTTTCTTCCTCTATCTATCAAATTCTCCCTGTTCTTCCCTGCATCCTAAATGTTCTGTCCCCGCTCGATTCTTATTTTTCTAAGAGTGCTGATTTTATATCCACCATTTTGACGGGGAAACTCAAACACTATTCATGAGAATTTTCTGAAATTCAATAAATTTCCATTGGCGGCCAAGTTGAATTGGCCTGATGAAAAAGGTAATAGCATAACCAATGAAGCTCCACTGCTGCCTATAGTCTTCAACATGGACTTTTGGAGACGATAGGTTTCATGGGCAAAGGTAGAGGCAAATTTTGGCTCAGCAAATACCGTACTATTCTTTACTACTTCTTGCACGTCATGGATGAAAATTATCCATTCATAGCAGACCAACGCTATTGCTGTGCTGGGCCTAACATTCCTAAACAACGTCGTCTGAGGTCTTCTGTGATATGTTTGATGTCACAACTCTTACAAAAAGTTTTTTTTCTCACGGCACATGCTTTCGAGATGTGGTTTTGATATTTATAAACAAACTAGATAATTTCCGCGCTCTCAAACAATACATACAATGTCACTCAGCCATTTTTACAACACAGAAAGTGTTTGGTCTGCTTCGCCGCAGCCCTACGCGGCGCGGCAGACCACTTAGGTATTGTTGTTGAGCGTTGCCAGTTGTTTTGCTTCTGTAGTGTCATGTTGACTCAAGCATTTCGGAATGGAAAAAGAGACACGAAGAAAAACGAAGGAAAGCATAGGGAAACATCAACATTGGCGCCAGACGCCATAGCGCTCAGTTGGTTTACAGCGCTGCGTACGTGATGCGGCGCGGCAGACCAAATGGACGGTATCCTGTGATGCAAAAATGGTTCACCAACATAGCGTGCGCATATATTATTTGATCAGAAGCAAAATAAACTAACTTATCCAGTATAGCTTTTTCTCCAACTCATTGTAAATCGATGATAAATTCTTTACGTTCACTGTGTAAATTTCAAACTATGAACCTTATTTTGATGTATTTATCACTATGGACACATTACTACAAATGATTGAAGTGTTTGAAGCGATTAGAAAATCGTAAAAATACGATTCATAAAAAAAAACAGAATTTTGCTCTACTATTCACAAAAATTTACGTACTTTCCATAAATGAATGGATAACAGTTTTAAAAATGTTCAAAATGGCTATAATTGATTAAAGAAAATCGGGAAAAAAGTATTTAGAAGGGAGCATTATCTCGGTCGGGAGTCCAGACCCCACATCTCGTACTCGGAAGACTCAATTGAAGTAGTTTTCCTGTGACAGGCCTCAGATTCTCTAAGTTGACCTTGAATTTGCTCACAATTCATCCATTATAACATCCAAACCGTCTCCTAATCAGCCCACGAGCGGCGCTTCGTGGACGAGTTACCCCTCGTCCAAGAGTCGCATTTTCAAAAGGAATCCACTCGTGCATGCTGAACGGCAACAATGGTGAATGGAGCCGCGGGCAGCTGCACCGCTTGTGCGGTCTTTTGGAAGAACCAGGAAAGAACGAGATACGTCACGGCGAAAATAGCCAATCAACGTCAGGGGAACACAAGTCGCCGGAAGCCACACAGATTTGAATTTTTGGGTGGAATTTTTCCACAGAACGGGGACTTCGGGAGCGCAGGTTTTACGTCATTATTCAGAAAAAATAGAAATATAACTAACTGGAATTTACTATGCGTTTATTTACACAACAGGCTTTTTATCGGGAAGTGTTGATCGAACCGCATACTATATAAACCAGAGTAGAATTAGAGAGGAAGACGGGTCCCACGACGATTTTTCCCCTCGGTCGGATTTATTGAAACGGATAAGAATTTTACGAATAGCACGCGGTCATAGTGGTTAATTTAATTACATGGAAAATTACAGTTGATTAAAGAATTCAAAAAAAGGTAGTTACAAAACTGACGCGCAGAATTTTGCAATTTTTATTATTGAACTATTATTAGTGCCATCTCATTAAGTACATATAAAAGATTGACTCATTGTGTCCTGGAAATCGGGGTCATCCAGCGCGTCGACTCCAAATGCACTGTCGATACTCAGCGCGCCAAATTTAAAATCTGAACACGCGGGAATTTTGAGAAGGGTGCATTTAAATTGACTAAAAAGTGGAATTTCAGTGGATGATAAGGTCATGTGGATGTTAGGGACTTCAAATCGAGTGGGTCAAAATTTGAGAGCAGGATGTGGCAGATTTTTGCAGTGGACGGGGTTTCTAAAAGGAACCTAGACGGCTTGATGTCCTGGATTCAGACAATGGTTATGGATTTGAGATAGGTCATAGAAAATTTCTCGAAGAAAGGATTGATCACCATTGGTTGTATAGCAAGACCAAAGATATAGCAAGACATGACCTTTTTAGATGTATTCGACCAATTTCTGTTCTGTTAATAGCGAAAACCAGCGTGTGGTGCGTTATACTCGGGATGGGGAGGGGGCGCGGTCAAATTTTGCCATTGGTCACCTCACGCAACTGGCCAATCGCAGAGCTCGGTGGCATCGCCCTTACCAGGTATTTCCAGATACGGCTTACAGCACGAAAACAAGACTTTGTCTTCTTCTCTTTTTCATTCTTTTTTCTTTGGTGGTCTTCTCTTTAAAGTTAGAAAATATGGAACAAAATGGTTCGCTACATAAACAAGAACGTAATTTTCAAATGGCCAAGGAATATCGTAGAGTGGGCGTGGCTTCCGCCGCATGGGCGCGGCTTAGCTCGTTAAAATGTGGTACCATCCTTAACTAGCACTCAATCTCTGTAAAACTAACCATATATCTTCTGAAAATTGATGATAATGTAATAATGAATATGATTAATGCATGAGTACACTTTTCACTCAGATACCAGAACGATGAGATAAAGTATGAACCCTACCGCTGAGTTTGCGGAAAGTGAGGGGTTGCAAACGGTTGCTCGATGCACAGGAAATCGGAAACCATTATGTTTTTTTGGAAGGAACTTAGGCTAAGCAGCATCAGACCGTGAGAATTGTCGACGAGTAAAAAAAGGGTTTCAATTATTAGTAAGGCCTGCAGGTGCACAAAACCGTCCAGCATGGTTCGTTTCAATTATTTGGACGGGGGTGGTGCTTAGAAAACACCATGGTCCATACAGATCATAACTGAAACCTTTGCCTGATCTATCAAAAACAAAGTAACTTATGAAAACATAAACTTCTACGTTCGTTATCCTACGCGGCAAGTGGATGAGAAGCAGCGCACGACGCCATGAATGCTCCGCCCACATCTAATTGAATGAAATGAACTAAGAACAAGTTATGCGTGGTTGGCTATGCGGCTTCGTATTTGTGTACATTCATTAAAATTACATCGCTTGTTCTGATTGCAAGTTTGCATTAAAATTTCATACATTTTGTGGAAAGTTTTGAACTTAGCTGCGAAGATTTTAAATAAATTATTCAGATACCCCCACGCGAGTGATAAAAACAAAGAAACGGTACCTTAGGCTGAAAAGGCGCCGAAAATTGAGTGGAATAAATTTATGTTAAAACCTAGGACATGTATAAATTAAGAAATTAATAGAAAATCAAACTTCCCTTCTGACTGATTGATATCTTCGAAGAACGTGTCAAAATATTTTGGCCGGCCGCGCCCATTTTTGTGGGGCACATTTTTCTCGGGAATAGAAAAATCCTGCAATCTTGAAGTTCCATTTGATGCTCTATGCATGAATTACAACAGGTCGTCCGAAGCATCCGTAGAACCGCAGATGCTGAGAATAGTTAACAGCCTGTTGTCTGGATATTTAAGGCCTTCCACATGACGACAGGGGCTTTCTAGTGACTGGAAAAGGAACCCGGGTAAAAACTAGCTATACATCGTCTTTTGAAACAAAATTATGTAATTTCTCGACTTTCTTTGTTAATTACATGGTGCGCTGGACGCAAAACATCTGGAGAATGAATTAACCAGATTTACCTGAAAGTTTATTTTACCTAGAGGCTAAACCTGAATATAGTAGAATGAAAATCAGAAATGGCAAGCCAAGGGAAAACGTAAATATGTTTGAAGCATTAAAGGCAAAAGTAGCAAATATGCTCAGGATCATCCTGCAGAATCTGCTTGAAAACTGCAGCACGGATACTTGAAATGCGAGAGAAATCAAGAGCTCACGGGATAACAAGTCGGAATCGCACTTTTCCACACTTTTTTCACCCTTTCACCCCCCCCCCCCCCCCCCCCCCGAACATAAAGCACTAAAGTGAAGCGTAACGAAAACAACAGCAAAAGTTTTGATAGCGAATAGGCGAATAGGCGATTACATGGCGTTTTATTGCCGACAGCTGGTTGAGTTTGTCGCTACCGCAGGCAAACTCAACGTCATCCAGACTACTTCAGCAGCTAGGGAGTCCTACAACGAAAAACTGCTCGGAGATTGAAATGTGAGGATAATTTCCAGTAAAATTTTCGAAGTTATGGTCAGATCAAAGTTCGATACGGACATTCCGATTAAGGAGTGTTTTTGTACCAGGATTCATGAATCTTCTCGGAAAACCCATCTGCTCCTATAAAATGGACTAGTTTTTGGGGAAAAATAGACAAATTTCGTGCAATTAACTCCTCTTAGCATGAACTAGCTAAATCTTTCCCATTTCGTGCCAGGAAACGCGTCCAATCAAGATGCATAGGACTTATCCACGAACCTTTATGAATCCTACAACTGGTAAGCAAGATTCCCACGAGTTGCTCTATGTTCTTTTTTATTTTTTTACAAAAAATACATTTGCTAATCTGTATATATAAAAGTCAAAGTTTGTGTGTGTGTGTGTTTGTGTGTTTGTTTGTATGTTTGTATGTTTGTATGTTCGGAATAGAAATCGCGGAGGTTGAACCGATCCGGACGAAATTTTGCAGGCTGCCCCTACAGGGGACGGCGGAGGTCATAGGCTACTTTGCACCAGGGATTATCGATTGATTGATCGATTATATCAATTTTATTGATTTTTCGTTATTTTTGGCCAGAGGTCGGTGAGGACATGTCTTCTGGGGTTCCTCAATACGCTGAATACGAATATGACAACCATTTTGCACGAAATATTGATTTATTGATTATATAGATTTTTCCCATTTTCGCTCGGAGACGGACAAAGACATGTCTTCTGGGGTTTCTCAATACGCTGAGTACGAATATGACAACCATTTCGCATGAAATATCGGTTTATCGATTTTATCGATTTTTGGCTCTTCCGCCGAAAGGGGCGGTGAAGACATATCCCCTGGGGTTCCTCAATACGCTGAATACGAATATGACAACCATCTTGCACGAAATATTGACTTATTGATTTTATCGATTTTTTTCATTTTCGCTCGGGGACAGGCAAGGACATGTGTACTGGTGTTTCTCAATACGCTGAACACGCATATGACATATGACACATCCTGCACAAAATATAGATTTATCGATTTTATTGATTTTTGCTCTTTTGCCCAATGGAGCGGTGAAGACATGTCTCCTGGGGTTCCTCGATACGCTGAATATGAATATCACAACCACTTTACACGAATACATCGATTCCATATCACCAAAATAGCTTTGCCAACTTCTCGCTCACAAGTCGATGTGCAAGGCTCACTTGGGCTTCGCTAACATGCTGATCACCAGAGTTATGGAGATTTTAATGTTTCAATGAATTTATCGGTGGTCGTAATTGGCCTCAGCAGTATGATAAAGCCATGGTAGTAAGATACCCGAGCGAAGCCGGGTACGGCAGCTAGTAACCAAATAAATTAAAGAATAAGGATCGAAAAGTGAAAATAGTTGAAAAATTCAGAAGACACAAAAAGAACCATTGGAAAGATACAGCCGTACCTAGAGCGAATACGGGAGAGAATACATCCCATTAGGTGAGAGGAACAAGGACGAGAAAAATCTAATTAGGTATAGGAAGGAATGAAAGTGAGAGAAAACAAATTAGAACAAGTCCACATCTACTATTTGGTGTGTACATAGCACTAAGTTGATGCATTTCAACAACATTTTGTCTCAGCCACGTAGCCTTAATGGATAGATCTCAGGTCTCGAGGCATAAACTGACAAAACTTTGAGATGCGTATCTTTAGAGATGAATTGCTTGCGTCCTCATCGGAATGACTTTGCGCCAGTGTATTTGTATATATCACTTTGTTTTGTTGAGATGGTCTATATTGTGTAATTTTTCGTGAGATAGTATTCATGATTTATATGTTCTCTGCTATAGCGCGGTCATGAATGTCGAAATTCAGAGCTACGTCAAATCTTAAGATTTCAAAGAGGCTTCGTTCTGATTTCAGCTCGCGGCACCTCTTGCTGAGATCTGGGGTAGTAGTAAACCTTGTAGAACGACGACGAAACGATGAGCACAAGGTCGCGGTGAACTGTCAGCTCTCATGCAACCATGAACTAGTTAGGAGCTAACTGACAACTGTGGTCTTTGAATGATGAGGCTTTTGCAGAACCTTCCGACCCTTAGATGTTTCGAACCTTCACACATGGAACACTCCCTGTCCTCGAAGTATGCTGACATCCCCCTGAACCATAGATTCCAGTGCTAACGGAACGTATGTGACCATTATAACACAAGCGGCCAGTGAATCTCTTCCCGCATAATCTAACATTGATGTCTTCAGCTCAAAAGTGTGATTCCGCGCTCATAGAATATGTAGGATTCCATCTGGGAAGGTGTAGGGCTCAGCTGTCAAAATCAGCCACCAGGAAATCAGAGTCGTCGATGATCTCCAGCTGTAGATCATGGTGATCGAGATAGTGGAACATCGACCAGTTAGGTGTGCCCGGAAATGCGACATCACCGAAAAGGAGTCAGTGCACACTCGATTGACTACAACGATGAGCCCGAACCAGAGATGAGCGGAATTTCGGTTTCCGGAAGTCGGAAGTTCCTGAATTCTTGCCTCAAGCTCCTGACTTCTAGATTTCTGGACGATTGGCAGCCATTGGGTGACGCCAATTCAGACGTGCTGTATTCATCGCTCCAAATTTCGCAAGATTTCGAACTTCCCCCAACTTCCGACGTCCGGTCTCATGTAGTACTTCCGCTTATCCCTGGCCCGAACCATGAGCAAAAAGTCCCATGAAGGGGTTTTTCGCGAAACGACGAGGCTGCCGTTCTGCGTCTCGTGCGCCGCACACTCTTTCGCTCCCCGTATCCTCGTCGTTTCATACTGGCAGCAACTTCAGCGTGACAGTGAGCTCACAGTTCGACTTCGAACTGCGAGTTTATCTGCAAGTATAGTCCCTTTTCGTCATAGTTTTCAAGCACCGCACTTAGAGAACCATGTTCGGGCTAATGAAGCCTACATTACGTCTCCCGGAATTCCCCGTAAGGTGGGAGTTAGCTGTCAGATAACGTTCATCGTTCATCGTTACACTGCCTAGGCCCGCTCCTCTGCCAAAAGCGATTGCATTCGTGGAAGCAGGACCTTTATGGAAAGCGGTGGATTTGTTCAGGTTTGCACGAAAACTTGTTTAATTTCCGGAAGTGCTTGTCCAGATGCAATTGGGCTTTTTTCAGAGCTCAGTTGGGGAATAGCAGAGAAGTGCAGGTGTACAGCTGCAACAAAGTTATTCTGTTAGGAAGGAGTCTGTTCGAAATCCTTGCAGGGGTTTTTTTAACGGAAGAATTGGAGACGTTGTTCTTGTGAAACTGAAATCTAGGAGGACAAAACCCTCAACCCCAAGTATTGCTTGTATAATCTGAAAAGTTACAGATGTCCGACCAGACACTTTTTTTTTGTGGAGACCCCACTTTCGCTCCTACCACGACTAGAATTCATTGTAGAGATCGCTTTTATAATATTAAACAGCAGATGCTCTCGAGAACCTTGTGTTTCACTGTGATTGGACAAGGATTAGCTCATTCTGATTGAACAGGGCCACTGAAACCTCAGGAAATTTCACGAGTTTGCCAGAGCATAGGAAAATTTCTCAGGGAAAAAGAAAGAGCGGCTCAAGAGCGTGTAGCACCAAAGACAAAGAAAATAATCGCCGGAAATGGTGCTGATGATCTCAAACGCTCACTTCTCTGAGTTCCACAACTGGAGGTACAGAGCACTATGGAATATGCAGGGAAGGCGCTGAGTAGGTGGGCAAAGGTCTGCAGAATGTACATACATATGGTTGACATTTGTCTCATGCCTTACACCTTTGGTGAATGAATTCTTCGTCATTACACCGCAGAATCTGCTTGTGGCAGTATCCTGATTGCACAGCAGCTTCTTGAATGTTTTGACTTTTTGAACCAGGTATTGTCTACCAAACCTAGTCAGTTTTGTTCACATTTTCGTGGGTAATTCGCAAATCAATCGTTTGTGAAAACTATAGCGTTGTTCCATAATTTAGTTGATTTTGTGAGCTTCAAGCGAGGTTAGCAACTAGTTTATTCTGACTCACGTTTCGGCGAATCGCCGTCTTCAGAGCCTGAAATGGGCGACTCGATAAGCTAACTATCCAGTCAAATCTCTACAGAATCACACAAACGAAACGCTAAGCCTGTTTTTCAATCATAGTGTCATCGTTTTCCAATTATAGTGTTGCTTCAATAAAAATAGATTTATTTAATTCACCAAATAATTTTAGAGCGCGTACGAAAAATTTGAATGGCCCAAAAACAAAAAGCTCTATAGCTCTTCTTACTCTAAGGCTGCAAGGCTCACCCCTCTTCCAAAATTCCAATTTCCGACTTATTCGAAATCGAATGTCCGAATATCGAATACATCTAATACATTATTCGGTCAACACTCTAGTAAAAACCGTTCTGAGCCGTTGAAGATCAATTAGCTCGTTCAAGCTCAACCGTGATACAGCTGTTAGTGAAAGTTCTTCCAAGGAATTCAGAGTCGGAAATTTCCATAAATCCTGTACAGATATGGTCGACTAGGAGGGCCTGTAGAAGCAACTCATACCACTATAATTTTCTAAGCTTTTTTTCGAACAAAGAATGGAGGAATCCTTTTTTTCTCAGTAACAAATCTATATATAAAGCATAGAAACACTTTTTTCAAAAGTCTGGACGGCGCGCGTGGGCGCAAATTCAAACGATAAGAATGCATCTGCAAGCAAAGTGGCGAAGAAGGGGGCTTGGAAGCATGGGACACCATCCGAGTAGGGCAGAGGGCCTAGGATACTGTTCGCCGGATAGCATCGATCCGAATATCGATTTATCGATCGATTTTATTGATTTTCCTCAGTTTAGCTCCAATCCGGATCGAAATGGGCATATTGGGGTCTTTCACCGCGCTGATCACGAATCTGACGGCTACTTTGCACGGAGTTGTTATTGATTTATTGATTTTGTTGATTTTTCGCAAGTTTTATTCGGGTGAAGCGCGCTTTTTGCAAGACACCTACGCGCGAAATGTTCTTTCTTGAATCTTAAAGGCAGATTGTCTAATATATTGATGTACAATGAGTTCTAAGCCTACATTTCAATCAGCTTGCCAAGCCAGTTTTAACATCAAGCAACTAGTAAACTCAAAACGTGTGTTCAAAAGGTTGTGCAAACGGAAGCATAACTGCGGCATTTTAGTAGAGGTTCCCAAAAAACTGAAAACGTTTCCGGCTTGCACACGTTTGTGTACGGAATGTGTCCCGCACCTGTCGTATGTAGGTGAAATGCACTACAATGATTGCTAGAGAATTTCTACGTTTTCGTCCCAATAGATTCGCAGGGAAATTTATGTAACTTCGTTTTCACGGGTTATACGACGGAATGTTCAATGGCCCTATCAATTTTTGCATGTAGCTGATAGTAATGTGTTGACCAAATAATGTAGTGGATACACTCGATATTCGAATATTCGATTTCGAGTAAGTCAGAAATTGGAATATTGGGAGAAGGGTGAACCTTGCAGCCTTAGAGAAATGTAAAAAAGGGCTATAGAGCTTTTTGTTTTTGGATCACTCAAACGTTTCGGACTTGCTCCAAAATTACTTGGTGAGTTAAATAAATTTATTCGAATTTAATTCGAGCAACGCTATAGCTGACAGTGAGGAATGGTGCTTTCGTGCCAAATCAGCTCGATAGAGAAATAAGTTGTTGCTTTTCTGATCTAACTCGCATAGAATCATTTTTGACTGCCTTACGAATATTGTTGACGCCACGAATGTTTACGTATTTACCTATTTATTTGCTTATTTAGTTATTCACTTATTCATTTATTCACTTATCATATGGAAACATAGTACAATTAACGAAAAAATGAGCGCCAGGCCAAAAAGGATCAAAAAGGACGGAACAACAGGAGTGGTAGCAGAAAGGAAAAGACTCAGAAACCCACCGATACTAGCAGTAGCTCGCCTACAGTTTTGTCTTTAAAATACAGAAATCTCTCAAAAATATGGAAGAAACGCTGTAATGAATTTACTTGGTGGGTGATTTTTGCGTGAATTCGGAGTTCTAAAGGCCCAGTGGAGGATGGCTAAGATCTCAGTGCGAAATAGAATAAGAAGTGAAGAAAGAAGAGAAGAGAGAGAAAACGATTCATTCTTGAAATCATGTTAAGGCCACGGTCGAGATCTTCTAAACTTTGATCGTTCAAGATTCAGAGTCAAGGGCCTATTTCCAGAGCTTTCCCATTTTTTAGTAATGCGCATCTGCTCTCTCTCTCTCTTATACGAGATTTTTTTCTGTGAAAGAAAGAAGCTCTATTTTGCCGTCAATGTGATAATGAGATAATCTCCGAGAGAAATCTACTTTTATTCAGAGTTCCAGAAATTACACAGAGAGCGCAGAGAATGGCCGAGATAATGCCTTCGGCATCGTATGAAATGGCGAGCCCCACATTCTCGGCACCTCAGCCACATATGAACCAATAAAACAGAAAATTGTTCGAGTTATAGCAGCGAGAATTCGATGGAAATCGCTGGACGACGGCAGGCTTTCAAGCGGCCACAGCTGTGGATTTAGTCAAAAATGCTAATCATAGGGAAAACACGAGTAGGTAGCTTGTATGAGCAACGTATCCAAAGCGATGTGAGTGTTTAGGGTTATGTTATTCCTTATCTTACTTTCTTTTCTTTATCCCTCAAATATTTCCTCCGCTTTATTTTGGATTTATAGTTTACCTTTATCTTTATTTTCATCCCTTGTACTTGTATCTTTTCATATGTCTCTTTTTAAATTTTGGTGAAAAAAATGCAAATAAGACCTCTAAAACAATGAATATGTTTTTTATATTGGTAGTGAAGCAACATCACAATATTTTAATATTTAGTCAAATTGTTTAGCCACTTCTTCTTACACGAGAATGATCTTCCTGGTTTTTTTTGGCGTAAGAGTGAAGTATTCCGGTTTTCCGGGGCGCAGTGAATTATCTGCTCTCTATTTATCCGACAAGTAGCAGGTTTCCAGTGGTGCAGCGATTTATCCAGCAGTACAGATGTTTATCCGGAAGAGACCACGCCCCGCTTCTCCATGCATGAACGATTCGCTTACCTGCGACCAATGATGTATACCACTGAAAAGAGACTTTAAAAATTCTCTCTGTTCGGATAAGTGCGCACCTTTAGGCCTTAGTACTTAGCCCCAAAGATGGGACTCAAAGCTTCCCAGTCCATTGAAATACAGTCCGGTCCGGCAGCCACTGCAAATGGGCGCCGGCGGATGTCGGCCGCCTCCACCCTCCGGCGCCCCGGTATTAATGAGCTATAAATCACTCGAGCTTAGGAGAAAGCGAAGAAAAATACAATTTTAGTCCGTAGTAGACAGGGTAGATAAGCATAACCCTATGCTTAAGAATGGGTTTAAGGCTTAGGCTTAGGCTTCACAGGGGTGGCCCCAGCCAACTCCCTTTTCACCTAAATTTCTAACATAAACTACGATAAGTGTAAATGTAAGTAAGATTGGACACTATTTTTATGTTGCATCTCGTGCGCGCATAGCTCAGTGGGTTGAGCGAATGATCGGCGTTGTGGTGGTCAGGGGATCGAGTCTTGCCCTGTGCCCCCGTTTTGCAAATACATATAGTATGCTGCCTACGACTGCTGCAGTTATCTAACAAACTCCAACATAAAAAGTAGCCCGGATGGCTCAGTGCTTTGAGTGGCAGATTGCAATCTGTCCCTATCGCTGGTTCCACTCCGTTGGAGATCCAGAGTTAAGTATCGCAGTGTTTGGGGTTCACTGCTTGGAACGTCCCCCGTGATCTCCTTCGGGTAGTCCAGGAAGGCATCCGGCAACGTTTTGCATTAATTTCGAAGATAAACTACGATAAGTGTAAGTGTAAGTAATAGTAATAGTGTAAGTAATAGTGAAAAACCACTTTTTCAAAGTTGAGGGAAACCGGGAGAGAGTAACTCCGCCGTAAACGACTGCTCCACGAAAGATAAATGACAGCGGTAGAACTACTTCGCAATGGATATGGAACAATTTATACGGATTTCAATTATTTCTGAGGATCCCGAATTGGATGAGCTTTATTATTCAGATGGGATAACTGAAGTACTGTGTCCATCTACAGAAGAATAACGGCCATTTTTGTATTCGCGAAGCAGTGTACTATAGCAGAAAATGGAAGAGTTGGCTTCGCTTATTGTGTATTCAGAAATCTTTCCCCATGAAAATCACAAAAATGAAAAAACGTGAAAGTTGTGAGAATGGTCCCCTGCTTTATAGCCTCAACATATCCACTACACTCTGTCTACTATGGACTAAAATTGTATTTTTCTTCGCTTTCTCCCAAGCTCGAGTGATTTATAGCTCATTAATACCGGGGCGCCGGAGGGTGGCAGCGGCCGACGCCCGCCGGCGCCCATTTGCAGTGGCTGCCGGACCCGACTGTAGGTAATGCGAAATTTATGGGACAATTCCTTAGTCAAATGTAATAAAACAAGGTGTTAAATTGGCCTCACATAAGTCTGATAGATGTTAATTAGTGAAGGTGCATTCCCTCACAGAAATGAATCAAATATATTGCAGGAGCGTTGATTCATATTAGGATCCATCAATGAGAAGCACTGGGTGGTAAAAGTTTATTAATTTAGTCTTCTACAAAATCTTTTAATTGAATCACATTGGGTTTTTAATGTCTTTTTTAAATGCTTTGTTCATTTTTATTTATCATCTTATTTTAATACTTATAGTAATTCCTAGTTTTGAGATTTTTAATGTAGTAAGTTTTGTTGGTTGAGAGAGAATGCTGATTGTTATAAATTTACCTTTTAGAGTAGATTTTTTTGTAAAAATTTTTCTATGTCAACAATACCAATGTTTACAGCTTCTGAATCTAGTGAATAATTGTTTTTTTTTCTCGAAAAACCAGGCAACGAAATAAAATGGTCCTAACTTTTTTCCGTTGCACGTGAGCAACTGAAAGTCTCTTGTGATAATCGAGTTAAAATACAATTTGTAAATTCAGGTTATGAGCAAAGAAAAGTGAAAGTTTGGAGTTTAAAAGCAATCTTTCTACTCACTACCCCATATTTACAAAAGGGTATTATGTTTACTGCAGGAAATTTACAACAAAGTAACAGATATATCCAAGAACTAGGTAATTTTCTCTATCATCCATGAGTCATATCTCAAGATAAGCTCACAGTGGTCCAAAGGGAAAAAACGCCCATTTCGAGTGGTAAACCACTCGAAATGGGCGTGGCTTAGCATGCACCTCTCCAGTTCGCCTGCCTGTCGAAGGTGATGTACGCTATGGAAAAACAGAAGAGAAAACAGTGTATGGAGGAGTGCATACGTAGTCACATCGAAAACTGTATAGATATAGCAGTGGATGATATTTTTTTGTTTCGCAATCCTGTAAAAGTGGGCGTGGTTTACCCCACACTTTTTAAAATCACTCAAAAGACTACAAACAAGCCCTATTCGACGAGTAATCAGGGTTGTTTGGGGCAGTGTGAGGAACTTGCATCACGTTGCCATCCTGCTCAAAATAATTCCGAAATTAGGCGTAGCTTGCGCTGTACTTAAATATTTCGTGCTGTTTGGGGGTAATATTATCTAAAAATTGCCTTATTTATGTATTTATCTACATTACAAGACAATGAATCTCAAACCGTGCAATTCCATGCTGGTTTCCTCATGGTATCAGGTGTACCTTGACAGCTTTGCGTAAATTAAGTGGTATGGGCGGGGCTTCAATCCCATTTTTATGAGCTTAGTTCCATAGCGAATTTCTTCAACATTGAACCGATTCAAAACAACAAGCTGCTCTCTTAATGGGAGAAAATTATGACTACATAGTGCCTGGAACAGTTTTCTTTCCCAGACGTCCAGAAAATTTCCGGCTAATTTCCAGAAAATGCCATCGAGATTTGCATATGTGTGCTATCTGTTCGTCTTCCTTTTTTCTTCTCTGTTTACCACCCACTTGCTGGGCGCGGCAGGGCACAATTGAGTGTGTGCGATCGAGCTGCTTTTATTTGAGACACACGCTAGCTGAGCTCATTCAACGCCATGCTCATGCGCACAGCTGTTCGTTTTCGTTGTCGACGCCTGGAACATCTCTCTGACCCCTCGCTCGTTCCCGGTAAAGTCAGCACAAACACAGCATAAACGCAGTACAATGTGCTCCATAATGTATTTGTACGAATATCGAGTGCATACGTACTCGCGTTTGCATGTACTTTGTCCACGGTGAGAAGTTTGTTTAAGCTGCCATACCCAAGTCACTGTCGCTTTCAAGTGACAACTGTTCGCTTAGATGCTATGAGAGGTTGCTTGCCATCGATTTTTGTCAGTTTGACGCCTGGCTCCTCATACGTAGCTTTGAATTTTCCCATTATCCATATGTATTTGTGTAATTTTCCCTATTTATAGCTGAGTTCTGCTGTCCTAGCCTGATCGCAGCACTCATCCAGGATTATTTTTTAAAATTTCTCCCAGAGCTAGCGCACATTAAGATTCCTTCAAAAATTCCGTCTCCAAGGAAGAAAATGGATTGTATCGGCAGCGCTATGCATTGTTTAAGCGTGTAGCACATACCCATGTACTACCCCTGTACTATATTTTACCGCTGTTATACTGGTAAACGTATGGATAACCTTGATAATGGGTAAATTCGCCTTTTCAATTAAGTGCAAATGATCATGTGTTGAATTTTCATTTTTTAGCCAACATTTCGTCTTAAACTATCGGCATAAAACCACGGAGTAATGTAGGATCTGCTCCTGCGCAGCTCCATCAGTGCAGCAAACAATCGCTCGCTTTCTATCATTAGTCACCCAATGTGTGCGGGCGACGATTTTTTATCGCTTACATATCTAGCGGTAATGGATAGAAAGCGGAATTTCCTAGAAATTTCATCGATGTTATTCTTATGCTCTTCGCTTCACTAATGCCTGTAATTAGAGAAACTTCACAAATAAAGAGAGCACAGACAGCTTGTCGCGAAGCGATCTCTCGTATCCACAGAGAGGCCGGGTTACCGTACCCGTGATCGTGCCATGGGCGGTTGTGATCTGAATTTGACCACATCCGCCCTATCGACTATCGATAATTTCGGCCACCGCGCGGCCCAATTTTGGCACAAGAGCCCTCAACCTGCGCGGGCTTTTCTTTTATCATTCTTTCTAGCAATTGTTTTCCCTCACTGCATTTATTATATTGTTTCCTCCTATTGCATTTATTACATTTATTCATTATTTCTATCACATCAAAACCATTCTATTTCATGATCTTTAGCTGATTAACCTTCCCATTTATTATCCGGCTACCGTACTAATTGAATTCGGTGTTATCATCAAGTTTAATGAATTCTTTTCGAACCTGTGTTAACTCCCTTCCATTTACGGTTTCTCTGACCGACATTCTATCTCGATTGATCTTACGTCCTCTCCGTACATATCGTGCAATTGGCCTCGGGTGGCAGACTTATCGGGCTCACTGAGCTTCCATTAGAATACATTATAATACAGCCTCCAATTCGCGACACAGCTAGATATTTGCTTAGCTCCGCCTCTTCACAGCCTTTGGCGATTGCTGACTACTATAACAACTTATTTTGGTTGCTATGCTCTGTCAAAACAATTTGACAAAAAAGAACCTAAATTGGCATTTATATAATAGAACAATTTGCAAACCAAAAGGTTAAGTGACAGGGCTCTATCGCTTTTAGAGTAATTGCACAAACGAGGGGCGCGGGCGAAGGGACCACCACACGGTGGGCAGACGAGAATAACAATGGGGTATCCAACATTCTGAGATTAAAATTAGGAGAACAACAAAATCCAGAGTGGTTAGAGACTACAACATTGATGGAGGTATCAGGTGGTTGGCAACACGTAGGACGCAGAGGTATCATATATTTCCTATATAGATCAGTAGATCACTTCAATAAAACTGATCTGTGGCACAACA
Source organism: Ancylostoma caninum (assembly GCA_037903475.1). Taxonomy (NCBI): domain Eukaryota; kingdom Metazoa; phylum Nematoda; class Chromadorea; order Rhabditida; family Ancylostomatidae; genus Ancylostoma; species Ancylostoma caninum. The sequence goes on along the minus strand of JBAJFG010000472.1, from coordinate 721,945 downwards.
TCTATATTTCCTCCATAAATTGGAAACCAAGCCACAATTCAGTATTTCATTGTTTATTGCGATTGCCTGTATCAGCTTGACGGATGCAGTTCCAGTCAGTCACTTTCGCACCACAGAATACCCCTGTTTGATTTGCCGCGTTGCACCATCTACGCGGCACCGCAGAGCAGCTTGACGCCTTTGTTTTCGAGCGATGTCTTTCGTCGTTTCTACCATTTTTTATCGTTATTCCATGAACAGAAGTATGTATTATATTAGGTGATCCAAGAGCGATATTCCCTGATATCAGTGGTTCGCTGCTTTTGGTACGTTTTTGTTGGCTGTTTCACAATGCTTAGTCTCGTTCTTTCTCATTTTTTAAATATACATGCCGTGCTCTCATCTTAACATATGCTTTGCAGAATGTGTTCCGAATTCTCTACTGTAGAGAAAAAAACTAGGGCAATTAGGTAAAAATTATTGTGCATCCAGCAAATGAAGAACGAGCCCACAAGGTATCACAGAGAATTTAGACTGACTAGTTGTTCTGATTTTTTTTCATTCACCTCTGGCCGCACTATTTCCTTTGTTTTCTCTCCATCATGAATTTTTATTCTTTGCACAGGTAGTAACGAAGTAGAACACCAGTGGAATAGAAGAAAATGGCATTGGAGCAGCAGTAAAACACCAGGAGAATAGCAGCAGAAAAACAGAAAACTAGCGGAAGAGTAGCAAGTGAATAGCAGTAGAACAGCCGGAAATACTAGTCCAATAGCACGGTAGTAGCAGTAGAAGAGCAGGAGGATGGAAGCCAATAAAAGTAGAGTACCAGTGGGAAGTAGAAGACCAGCGGATGAGTTGCAGGGAATAGCAGTAGAATGGCAGGAGAATAGCAGCAGAATAGCAGGAGAAAACCGACGAATGCGGGGAAATGGGCAATTCTATTCGTCATTCTATACTTTAGCCTTTCATACAAGAGATTACTAGCACAATTGCCGTGAAGTGTCCGCCGTCAAATCGGCGCTGTTCACCCGACGTCATTCTGCTGCGGTCACCGCGTGCGCGCGATTGTCTATTTACAGTCGCTCGCCACTGTTTCCTCGTTTCAGACAAATATGCGCGCTCCTCGCAAGATCATCCCAAATCTGCCGGACGTGTTTCTGCGCCGAATGTTCCAGTTCCTAAGCTACAAAGAGCTATGCATGGCAGAGTGCGTGTGCCGGCGATGGCAGAGCATCGTCCTGGCGTTGATGCGACGGAACATCCACGAAATTACCATTGAACAGGTTATGCAGCAGTAGTTGAAGTGGCTCGTGACAAGGTGATGACACAGTGTGTTCAGTTCGGCGCCTCAGTGCTGTCCGCCCACCAAGTGGTGCCGCTGCGACGGTTGACAGTCACTTGTCCGGCGGATGCATTCGACTTCCAGGCCGGCATCATAAGAAGGTGGGTTGACTGGTTTGCTGCGGTACTCCCGCTCAGTTCAAGGACTAAGCCCTTAAGCTGAGCTTGTTTATCCTCGGACTGGGCCTGCCACTAGAAAATTTCTTGAATGAGAGCGACACTAAGGATATCATGAGTTTTTTGAGCATAAATAAAAATATTTTTCTCAAAAACTTGTTGTTAGTTTTCCTATTTATTTCTTCTCATTTGTTCCCTATATTTATTCATGTAATAATGCCCATTTATAAATTCTTTCCCTTAAATTACTCCTATTACTAAAATATTAATATTTCTTACTTAAATGTTATTCTGAAATATTTTTTAATTTTCAAAAAATATTCTCTTTAGTATAACACTTTACACGCTTACGGAAATTTGTGCTGCATTCCTTGGCTCATTATAGAAGCCTGTCCATCTACATATATGGTGTGCCGCGCCGCACCACCTATGCGACGCGGTAGACCAGATTGGCACTGTAGTCGTAAGTCGTTGCCGGTATACGTCGTTTGAATTGCTTTAAATTTCGTGTTACTGTTAGAAAGCGCTCCTACAATGATATATTCAGAAGTTCTTACGTGGAATTCAGAATTTCTGCGGAATTAAGATAGTGCAACGCTAGCCACGCCCACTTCTTGTTTCTTTAGTACATTTAACTAGCAGAGTCATTACCGCTAAGAAAAAATAAAAAATTAAAGGTCCCGCCTATCATTGGTACGACTAACGACCGACGTTCAGTTTCTCGCCAATCTGCAATACGTAAGTCAAATTCCTGGTATTTACTGCTCTTTAATGAGGACGAGTTTTCTCGTAAGGGACGAGTTTTCCGTGAAGCAAAGCGCATCCCTATTTTAACCAGGTCTATGTCAATAAAGACGAACGGCGCAAGTACTTCTCGAATGTCGAAGAACTCTGGCTGCTCGTCATTTCGTGCACTGATGACGTCATCGAACGATTCCTACACATCGAGGAGATGCTGTTCAGCGTGAGTTAGCGACAACTCTCAAAAATCGATATTTCACTGCCACCCCTGTAAAAGTCGTATTGTTTTAGGAAATCACCAAATTGACACTACAAGTGCATGTGATGAGAGGTTTGTGCAAGAATGTCGCGACCGTCGTGCGTGCGTTTTCGCTGCGTCATCCGAAGGCGTCCATACATCTTGAGTTGCATGCTGATGACAGTTCCTTGGTAAGTTGCGTGATTTTACCCGAAAATTCACTGCTGTTATTTACTTGTTTATTTTTCGGATTACTTATCTACCTGGATTTTCCGACCGTTGTCATTTTTCTACGTTATTTTTTCAATTTTTTTGTACGTTTAATGCTTTACTTACTTACTTATTTTTTTTATTTGTTTATGTTTTCCCCTCTTATCACCGAGACCTCACACGTTTTTCACCCAGCATACTTCGTTATGAGATGCAAAAAGAATTTTGTACTAGCACCTGATGACATAATCGATTGGGCGGGGCCAAATAGACAATGGCCAATAGCAGCATAGAGAGACCGCCCACATATTAGTATGCATGAGTATATGCTATTACTCGCACTTTGAGTAGCTATTTTTGAGTGGGTCTTTCAAATTTATTGAATACCACCGTAAATAAAGCTATGAAAATTTACCCAGGATATTTCTTGGCCGATTTACCCAGAAGACATCTAGATACCAACACAGCGGTAAGCTGCTCTAGTCTCAGATGTCCTTTAAATTCAGATTCTCAGCCAAATGGATGAACTGCAAGCCATCTCCATAGACAGAATCAAAATCATCTGCACGGACTTCGATCTGCCGAGGCTACGATTGGATCAGCTGTACGAAATCATGCGAAAGCGAGAGTTACTAGCAAAGAACATAGCTTTGAGGTGTGTCTCTGGTGCGAGAACTGGTCCCCGATTGTTACCATCCTTTTCGTTTCCTTGTTTCCTTGCTATTTAGGGGTTAATTATTGCTATCTAGGGATTGGACGCTAATCGTCAACGGTTGCACACCTCTCATTGCGCATCCGATCGACACTCTGAGAATCAGCAGCTGTACTATTGACTCGGTTGATGACCTCATAAGGAGCATACAGATAACCATCAAACAGGTATGGTTAACTCTTACCCTTTACCCACAAGGGTAGAATTTAGCCCATTTCCAGTTAGGACCAGATTTTGTGTGGATAGGGAAAATTCTCAGGATTTTATTTCAGCAAGTAACAACAGATGGGAAAAAGAAGGTTAAGAGAAGCAAAACCGTTGCTGCTGTCGAACTTGAGAAAACGGATCCAACCAAGAAAACTGTGAGCTTTGCTTTCGAACAAGTGAAAAATTTACTTAAAAATTGGAAAGACTACATCTTTCATCGAGAAAAAAATACATTTTTCCATTGGTTCTTTTTTTGACAAGTGAGAATCGTTTCTTACTTCCACATTGAAGAGTGGCACCGCCCACTTAGCGACCAGCCAATCACAGCAAAAGCAGGACACACGTTGCAATGCCCATTTCCACGCGTTTCACCTTTCCATGGGAATGCAGCTATCTTCAGAGCAGTCCGTATTAGATGCGTGCGTGCGTCTTGCGTGCGACAATATGATGAAACACATGATCAGTAGCAACCTTGACGCAACGCAGACGCAGATGAGACGCATCGCTTGGAGCGTTGCGAGCCAGCCGCGGTGTTTTCATTCATGGTGCACATGCTTCGTTGGTGGATCTTAGTGAAAATTCCTTCGCAAATGTTTGTGTGCGTCTGCCGCACGTCTACCGCACGCATCTGGTACAGATTGCACTTATTTCCGTAGTGATGAGCGTTTGCGCTTTTATCCCTCTTTTCCCAGGATTGGTGGAAGATTTTTATGAGTTTTTATTAGATCACCTCCTCTGGGGCCTTTTTTTTCGAAGATTTTCCTCAATAATTCAATTTTGAAATAAGTATAACATTGTTTGGTCTATCTCCCCACTCCCCATCTCCCAAAGATTTCGCTGCTACTGTCACTACCCCGTACCTATAATAGTATGAGAGCGATGACTTAGCTAATAGATTACGGGGACCAGTTCTCGCCGTCGCAGTTAGCAATTAAACATTTAGAAGAACCATGATACAAAAAATTGGATTTCTGACAGCTACTATGGCCACCCTTGAGAAAGTGCATTAAGGTGAGGCGGGTGGTTCGGAAACGAAAGAAGCCGTTCATCAAAAAGTTGGAAATTGCTGGACAATGCACGCTACGAGGCTTACAATTTCTTCAGGTAAACAAGTATCAGCAGATCTTTCCTAATAGTCCTAATTCCACTAAATTTTACAGAACAAAGCACATGTTGAGCTGGAGAAGCGTCTGCGAATGGCTGCACCCGATTTGGTGGTGGACTGCGAAGACATCTACTACTGTTGGTGATGCTGTTGAATGGGACCCCATGATCCTTGAACAACCACTAGCTTAACCTTTAACTCTGTTAGGGATCACTACACTACAATATAGGGTAAAACACGATTCAACAAATGGGTTTCACTTGTAGGTACAGAGGCTTTCTTGTGCGCAAGCAAAGCTAGACGAAAACTGGTCCCCGCTTACTATTAACGTAGCAGGCGGTTTCAAATGTGCTCTGCTGCTTTTCCCAATTCCCCTTATGCAGTCAGCTTTCGCCAAAATGAGAACCCACTTAAAAAAAACTGTCTGGGACCAGTTCTCGTCTAGCCCAATTCTTTTTCGGCAGTTGACCTAACTTACTGTTTCTGAACATAGATGTAACATGTGCACTTTAGATGTTACGGGTCCTCACATATATTTCAGAATGTATTTGTTCTAGTATGCCTATTTGAAGATGCCTTCCATATATTTTGGATAAATATTGATTTACTGAGATGATCTACCAACAGTCATTTGGAGCTTCAACGTGAAGCTAGCGGCATTTGCAGCGTTATCAGTGAGGGATACAGGGTTTTCTCGGAAGAAGGAACGAAAGTTGGCTGAAAGGCGTTTGCCTCCTTTCCATCCAACTCAACACCACTATCACTAGGATTTTCGCACAACACATACCTGTCGGAATCAAGGGTGTGCGGAATTTTCCGTTTTCCGTTTCGCGCTTTCCGTTTTCCGCCCATTTTAGGCCTTTCGTCTTACGTTTTACGTTTTACGGGTTCTGGCCCGGAAAACGGAAAATCCAGGACAAATGCATGAGGAGGAGGATCGTTATTTCAGCGTATTTTTCTATATTAAAGAGGGTTCACGTGTGTTGATGTGCGATGTTCACAACGATGGTTAACATTTTTGCTAAATTTTTATTCCAATGTTATTTCTGTTTTGGCCCCTCTTTATATGAATTTCCTTAACGATCTCAAAGAACAGTTAACAATCGTCATTTTTGACTTTCGATAATTCTCGGCATTCCTGATTGGTGTACTGTTGACTGCTTGTTTGCGGCCGGACATGGTGAAAATGTGTTTTACAGCTGTTAGTGTGACATGAACTTTCTCTAATTCTCATGATGGTCCCAAAATAATAGAGGAAAACCGAAACCCTGTCTATATTGCTAATCACACGTGGAAAGTTTACCGAGCATCACCATTGGAAATTCAAAGGCTGTAGCTATTACCTGCCCTGAGAAAACACTTTTCCCATACAACCCACGCTGTCAAATCGTATAAAAGCGTGTGTAGTCGAGAGAGCACAGCATCCGACAACAAAATGGCTCTTCTTCTCGTCCTTGTTGCAATCCCTGTAGTCCTCGGCCCAGTACAGGTACCTTAAATTGTAAAAATTGGTGATCAGAATGATATAAATACCACCGTCTCAAGGCCTGCGCTCCGGCTACCACCACTAAGCCCATCGAACCACCACCAAATGGGACTGGAAAACGCGAGGTCGAGGAGGTGCACGCAACGGTGGTCACCAACCAGAAGTACAACCCATCGTTGAACGACGCACACTTGAAGACGATGAGAGCCATGGTGGGTGTCTATACTCAGCCAGTGAGGAGGAACAGTCTCTTGGTTCCAGCTGAGCGACTACTGCAAGTCCAAAGAAATCGTCTACAACCGGGATTTGGTGCGGGAGGCTGTGACCAACGTGGGCGGCAAGTTCGCTGTCGCCTACACTGTGTTAGGCGCTGACTGCGATGAGGCACGTTATTTTAATTCCTACTGAATATGGCTCTGAGGTGATGCATCCTCACTATGGATCTGATCCTAGAGCCGTCTATATGTCTGGACACAATTGCAGTAACAGTGAGTTTTCTAGGTGAACAACTTTGCACATGGAGCGAAGAGCCAAGCAAAGTTCATCACTCGAATCGAAATCAAATGCGGAGGCAAGCCGGAGTTTGTGATCAACTGATCAGTTACAGCAGTAAACTTTTCAAGAATTCATTGTGTGGTTACTGTTAGTAGCTCCTAATTAACGAAATAATTGTAGTGAACTGATTCCGAAGTCATTCTAATCGGAATTTTCAAACCCTGCATTGGATGTAAAACTTTAAAGGCAGCAAGATCCGATATCCTCGACTCCGAGCTGAGGTGCGCATGGCGAAGTACAGCGAGCTGAGGTGCGCATGGCGAAGTACAGACCCAGCACATCATAAATGTGATACGAACACAAAACATAATGGCTTACCTGCAGAGAAAATGGAAACGTCGGCGCGAACACGCCTGGCTGAGTTCGTGCCGGTACGCTGCTGGTGCATAAATTAGCTTAAAATGCTTATAATTGGTTTTATCCGTGCAAATAAGCCGAACCCTGGATCTTCATTGCCGCAATGCAATCGCGGCCACTCATTGACAAGCTGCTAGCATTCCGCCAATTACAACGCAGTTCAACTAGCTTGTACCTACCCACCCACCCCGCCCCCACCTAATTACCGGGGTCCAACTTTTTCATCTGCAGAAATAAGCTGTTCTGCGCGACATGTGTTACTTTTAAAATGTATGGCTTGGTTTTCTCGTCCAATCAAATCTTGGGGCAGCACCTTTCTTTGTGCTCGAGAACGACGATTTTAGCGTGATCATTGTAGTCACGCTCAGTAATGTAAATAAAATTATCAATGTTATGAAAAAAGTTCATATCGAAAAAAGTTAAAGCTCATGAAGAGATGTAGCCCATTTCCCCGTTCCGTTCTCGTACATTTATGGGTAAATAGATTAAAGACCTACAGTGGCTGCCACATATTTAGCACGATCCCAATTTTGGGCGGTCACTCTATGAATACATGAAATCCATAGCCCGTAGCAAAGTGTCATGGCGGTGAGATGAGCTCCAAAACTCACCAGCAGGCTTTAGGCGATAATTGCATGCCAGCTCACATCCATGGGATATAGGATATCAGATCATTGCCGGTCACGTCACTGGTAGAGCACGCATGTGGCAACAGAGGAGATCGTCGTCTTTCTGGGAGCTGATCTCCTTTTCATGTTGCAAAAAGAGTGGGAAAAGTGAGTAGACACAGAGTGAGACTGTCGATGTAGCTAATTCTGCGTCTAATCGTCTCTCTCACTATTTCTACAGCATGAGAGTGTCGATGTAGCTAATTCCGCGTCTAATCGTCTCTCTCACTATTTCTACAGCATGAGAGTGTCGATGTAGCTAATTCTGCGTCTAATCGTCTCTCTCACTATTTCTACAGCATGAGAGGACGATCAGCTTCCAAAGGGGCAATGATATCCTTCGTTGCCACGTGCATGCTGTAGCAGTGACGTGGATGGCAATGATCTGCTATCCTTTATTTCATGGACGTGAGCTGCAGTAGTCGCCTAAAGCGTGGTGGTGAGTTTTGGAGTTCATCTCACAACCATGACACTCTACTACGGCCCCATATTTCAAGCCTTGAATAAACCATCAGCACAATACTCGAGAATGTAGCGAGGCATATTGTTGTCGTAGTTTTTCCTTATTCCTACAGAAACAGATGGAACCAAAATCTGCACTTAGAGTCTGCACGAATTATTTGTGAGTTCATAATTGAGTTATAGCTCAGACTCCGCACTATCAGGCTGCGTTGAATACAAAAAACATATGACTAATGCTGATGAACGGTGGCTGCAGACGTGGTACAACAACTTGTGCATCTTCCGAATATCTCTACAATTTTTTGGATAAAGAACTACAAGGAGGCTTCTTTTAGAATGTTTATTTCTAAGACGTTCACTTCATTGTCTCTAGTTTTTCTTAAGATCAAATTTCAACAGCTTTTTCACATCCTCTGTAATCGTATCGAGGTCCCTCACAAAATAGAATCGGCTGTTGTAACCTAAACGATGTTCTGGAGTAGTTGTTTTTGATTCCACTGATTCTTTGCACTTACCCACAAGGTAGCTTTTGCCTACTTCTAGTTGAGAACCACACGACACATGCATGGGAATTGACGTACGACGTTAGTGATCGTATACATCGTGCCTTATCTAAATATGTAACTCTTTAATGCAGTGTAAAACCGGAAATGTGGGGTAATCCAGAACGGAACTGCAACAGCCCATCCCAAGAACGTAAGATAATGCGACATTGTATTGACTACCTGTTTCATGCAAGCATCATCCTTTATTATTGAAGATTTAGTTTACTGACGCGATCAGAGACACGATTTTGTCCCGGGGTGAGGGGATGATAGCAATTTTCGCCAGCTTTATCACAAACAAAAAAAATGGGGGAGCAGATCCTCCTAGTTTTTGCACAAACCATGACAGACGAAAGAAACAGAACTCACCTGCTTACCACTGACTTACGAGATGCTTTGAAGCAACGGCAGCAATTGGCAATTGGCCTATGCAGATTTCGCGCAATCCTAACAGTGAAAAATTCCATTAAAAATGAGACTGAGGAGGTAGTGCAGCAACTATCTCTTTGAAACTTCTTTCTGCTCTACAAGAACCCTTTCTTCTCAACGCAAACTTACCCAGACAAACTTCGGAACTTCGGCGGAGCTTGCCGATTTTCGGAACTTCCACGAAGCCTGATTTACTATTGGAGCCTGATTCTCGGAACTTCCACGGAAATATGACGTCACACGTCAATTTTTTCGGAAGTTCCGCCCAAGTTCGGCGGAAGTTCCGAATGGAAACGCAGAGAAAAAAGTAGCTTCGGAATTTCCGCGGAGCTTCGAGACAGATAGAATGATCTAAGAAACCAGCATATCAAATAGTCAGCAAATCATGTTTTCGTCCAATTTTTGTAGTGATATGTTCTTGCTTGACTCCAGCTAGCCATATACGAAACCATGGTAGAATACCAAAATTTTTCCGTTATTTTCCTCTCTGAAATTTTGTTCGGAATGCCTCAATAAAGACATCTGTAATGTCGAATTTCAGTGAGAAAGACGCTTATTGATTATACGACTTTGATAATCTCTCATGGCCGGTTGAAGGATAAATGCTTCTCGATGTACCTATATTCTAGGCGTTTGAAGTATGTACCATCAGTGTATATGAAGTTACTCAATTACTTGAAAGAGTAATCGTTTATGCTCATTCAGAAGATAGCTGGAAAATCCAATGCTAAAGAGGACTTTTGGTCCCAACCCTATGTTTCAGCAGAATTTTCCGTTTTCCGCCAATCTTAGGCCTTCTGTTTTACGTTTGACGAGATTTAAGATTTTACTTCCGTACATGCCTGGTTGGAATGCAAGGTACTTAACCAAAGAAGCGCTGGCAGGGCCGTGAGCTGTAGTTGCGGGCTAGAAGTTGGCTGGAGAGGGAATGGAAAGATGGGAGGGATTCTGAGAGCGTAGGAAATTGTGTCGAAGCTGTACCAGCTTTTGCATATGCGTCATTACCTTTACGGAGAGGAATTAGACCACTGAATTAAAATCGGATTTGAAATGCACGTACACTTAGATTTCTGAGCGAGACGGGGAAAAACAGAGTCTTTTCCTTATTCCGTCATTAAAAAATGAATATTTGGAAGGAACACCAATTCATTTCATATGTGCTTTGTGGTTCGTTCGACTAGTATTCTAGTCGACTAGGTAATAAGGCTAGGTATTCTTATTTACGAGATATCAATATTACCAAAGCAACTATTGGGGAGGGGGCGATCTAACGACATTGTATCGTAAAGTACATCTGCAAGCACAGTGCTGATCTGGGACTCCTTTCCTCATCTGGGCGACGGAGTGATAATCGATTAGGTTGAATGGAACAAATGTGGATGTGAAAGACTCTGAGAATTTGCTGAAATAAGGCTCAAGAGTTATGGACCAGTAATGTTTTACATGCTTAAGTGCTAGTTTTTAAGGATGATGAACGCTCAACTTCTCGAGAAAAATCCAATGAAGAGGATCAAAAGAGCTCGACTAGTTAACAGTTGCCATGTTTGACTTTCGATGATTCTCGGCATTCCTGATTGGTGTACTGTTGACTGCTTGCTTGCGGCCGAACATGGTGATGAATGTGTTTTACAGCTGTTTGTGTGACTTGAGCTTTCTCTAATTCTCATGATAGTTCCAAGAGAATAGAGGGAAATCGAAACTCTGTCTACATTGCTAATCACACGTGGAAAGTTTACCGAGCATCAACATTGAAAATTCAAAGGCTGTAGCTATTACCTTCACTGAGAAAACACTTTTCCCATACAACCCACGCTGTCAAGTCGTATAAAAGCGTGTGCAGTCGAGAGAGCACAGCATCCGACAACAAAATGGCTCTTCTTCTCGTCCTTGTTGCAATCCTTGCAGTCCTCGGCCCAGTACAGGTACGTTAAGTTGTTAAAATTGGTGATCAGAGTAACATAAATATCACTCTCTCAAGGCCTGCGCTCCGGCTACCACCACTAAGCCCATCGAACCACCACCAAATGGAACAAGAAAACGCGAGGTCGAGGAGGTGCACGCAACGGTGGTCACCAACCAGAAGTACAACCCATCGTTGAACGACGCACACTTGAAGACAATGAGAGCTATGGTGGGTGTCTATAATCAGCCAGTGAGGAGGAACAGTGTCTTGTTTCCAGCTCAGCGACTACTGCAAGTCCAAAGAAATCGTCTACAACCGGGATTTGGTGCGGGAGGCTGTGACCAACGTGGGCGGCAAGTTCGCTGTCGCATACACTGTATTAGGCGCTGACTGCGATGAGGCGCGTTATTTTAATTCCTATCTAATGCATCCTCACGATGAATCTGATCCTAGAGCCGTCTAAATGTCTAGCCAGAATCGCAGTAATAGTGAGTTTTCTAGGTGAACAACTTTGCAAATGGAGCGAAGAGCCAAGCAAAGTTCATCACTCGAATCGAAATCAAATGCGGAGGCAAGCCGGAGTTTGTGATCAATTGATCAGTTACAGCAGTAAACTTTTTGAGAATTCATTGCGTGGTTACTGTTGGTAGCTACCAGTTAACAAAATAACGTCAGTGCTCCCGAAGACATTCCAATCTGAATTTCAAACCCTACACTGAATGTAAGACTTTGACCACGAGACAAATTATCCAAGCATAGTCGTTCCTAAGCAAGGTATTGGGGTGTAGTGTTCTTGTTCCAGGATGCTACTGAATCTAAGAGAAATACCAGGTCCTTGAAAAACACCATCCCCTTCTATTGAGTTTCTCACATGTTTCGCGATATTTCGCCATTGAAAATAAGTTCTATGTCCGCAAAGCTCCGGACTAGTACGAACAGAAGTCTGGTGGAACAGGCAACCTGCTGTTAATGTCAGAGTGCTGTTTCCATCCTTGCGTACTGATTTCCACTCACTTTGGGGATTGACCCTCAGCGGAGGGTGTATCCACCTTCATCTCTTGCGTTCCACGTTACTTATTTTGATTTACGTTGTTGTGTAGCACAGAAGAATGTAAATGTAATAGTATGCGTTCAGCATACATACATGAACCTAAGTGGTGTTAATTTTTCATGCTTAATTTGACACGTAAGGCAAAAAAAATCTAGCATAAATTGTCGAAATAGGCATTACCTGTGCAAATAAGACAAACCGTGGATCTCTATCGTCGTGTATTATGATTTGCTGAGGGCAGTATTAGTCATATATCTGCCTCCACTTCTAAATATGTAATTTCTTAATGCAGAGCAAGACCGGGAACGAAATGTAGCTCCATCTAAAATTGCACTGCACTGAGGGTTGCTGTTAGATATGTACATCGTGTCAATTATCTATCTAATGCGAGCATTATCCTCCATCACAAAGGTGCTGCTCGAAGTCGTCTTTTTTGGCCTTGATGTACTTCTTCAGTCTCCTCTCGAGCGAGACTACGGCCGCGAGCAGTTGACACCTGCCCCATTTCTTCACAAATGCTGTATTGAAGGAGCTCGCGCTATTGTGATCACTAGTACACTGCTTGACTCACCAGCTCCAAACGAAGTGCACGCCAAGTTAAGATCACGGGTTAGGAAGGCCATGTCATCGCTTCAGTAACCTGGAAAGTCAGGGCCTAAGAAGGCAAAAGTGGATTTTGCGATACGATCAGGGGCACAAATTTTTATGGGGTAAACGACTCTATGATGACGCCAATTCTCGCCAATTTGATCAGAAACAGAAAAGGAAGGAGTAGATCCTTCTAGATTCGGCACAAATCATGACACACCAAGGAAACAGAGCTCACCTGCTTATATGCTTTGAAGCAATAACAGCTATCGTGTTGGCTTATGCGGACTTCGCACAACCTTAACAGTGAAAAATTCCCATTCTGTTAAAATGAGGAACTGGCCATAATGATATTTTTGAAACGTTTTCTACTCTACAGAATCTTCTCTCCCTCACGCAATCCGATATTGTATTGCCCTAATTGAAATCGATCAAATTGTCGCACTCTTCTCAGTGGTTGCAATGTTAAATATGACTGAATCGAAGCCTCCTTTGTTTTTGGAATGTTGCTAAATTATAAATTATAACTTCAGCGTTCTTTCTAACAGTATTGCCGACTGCAGGTGCAAGGCAACCAAGACAGAGGAACCAGGATGCTATTTGTAAAGGTTACTAGTTGTCTTGCTGCTGCAAAAGATAGACAAAAAAATCAGAGAACGAATCTCATCTCGTAATAGCGGATTTAATATAGCTCAGGGCTTTCTGTCCTGAGGAGTTAACTGTAATGCGCGATACTGCAAAAAAAAAGTTCATTTATGACAACTTCTCCATGAACAACGGCAATGATTTCCGAAGCTATCGTCTTCCATGGCAGCCTCATTGTAAGCGACAGAAGGCGAAGATATAAGATTGTAAGGAAAGTTCTCGCGGTTTTTGGGACAGTGTGACACAATCAATGCAGCTTAGTAAAAATCATACCTTTTCAATTCAAAGTGTCAGTGGATGAACAGTGCAGATCAGTTCTAATGCTAACAAATGCAAATGCATTGTAGCGAATGGTCAACTCCTATAGAATGCCTACCCGTGGGAAGTTGCTGGGTATAGACAACGCCAGGCACCCATCTATATATTTACCCATGCGTGACGATGTCTACGCAACTGGTATCCATGAGTATGAATTTACCCACACCTCCATCAATGTATACAGGCCCAAGTATAGAGTGAGTTTTAGTACGTTAACGCGTTTTTATGGGTGATCGTAATGATAGATACAGGAACTTGAATTGGAAAATTGGTGGTTCGACGTCTACCAAACGTCGAACCACGTATCAGCGCCGATTTTGAGTTCACGTTGAGAGTGGTTCAGACCAATTATGCTCACAAATTACGGTAATGTTTTCTGCTAACCGGACTGCACTTCTTGTCTTTCTGACAAGAGCATTAAGCATTCTTGCGGAACAATACATGATATCGTTTCTGCACTTTTGACACTTTACAGGTTCTCGTATACTTGAACGTCAAGTGAAAAAGATGCTTATTGATTACATGACTCTGATAATCTCTCATGGCCGGTTGCTCCTCGATCTACCTATATTCTAGGCGTCTGAAGTACGTACCACCAGTGGATGAAGTTTCCTAATTACTTGGAAGAGTCATTGTCTATGCTCATTCAGAAGCGGTGGCGGACGAAGGAGGGGAGGGGGGCAGGAGAATGGGTCCCCAAATTTTTGGAATTACTTTACATACAAATAGAAATCATGTATTGGTTTAATTTCAATTGTTTGTTTTTATTATTATTCTTGATAAAATTTTTACTAATATTAATTATTATAGTTAATATTTTTATTAATTTTATTTTCCGTCTGGGTCCCCAAAACAGCGGAGACCCCTCTTTTTTTCCACGCCCCCCCCCCCCCTCCCGCCCACTTTCTGCGTCTGCCACTGTTCAGAAGATATCTAGCAAATCCAACACTAAAGAGGACTTTTGGTCACAAACCTATGCTTGAGCAAAATTTTCCTTTATCTCTTCACACTTTCCGTTTTCCGCCCATTTAGGCCTTCCGTTCTACGTTTTACGGGATTTGAGATTTTACTTCCGCACATGCCTGGTCGGAATGCAAGGTACTTAGCCAGAAAAAGGGCTAGCAGGACCGTGGTGCTGTACAATGATTGGTGTACTGTTGACAGCCTGCTTGCGGACGAACATGGTGATGAATGTGTTTTACAGCTGTTTGTGTGACTTGAGCTTTCTCTAATTCTCATGATAGTTCCAAAAGAATAGATGGAAATCGAAACCCCTGTCTATTGCTAATCACACGTGGAAAGTTTACCGAGCATCACCATTGGAAATTCAAAGGCTGTAGCTATTACCTGCCCTGAGAAAACACCTTTGCCATACAACCCACGCTGTCGAGTCGTATAAAAGCGTGTGCAGTCGAGAGAGCACAGCAACACCGACAACAAAATGGCTCTTCTTCTCGTCCTTGTTGTAATCCCTGCAGTCCTCGGCCCAGTACAGGTACGTTTGAGTTGTTAAAATTGGTGGGAGAATGATATAAATACCTGTCTCAAGGCCTGCGCTCCGGCTACCACCACTAAGCCCATCGAACCACCACCAAATGGAACTGGAAAACGCGAGGTCGAGGAGGTGCACGCAACGGTGGTCACCAACCAGAAGTACAACCCATCGTTGAACGACGCACACTTGAAGACGATGAGAGCTATGGTGGGTGTCTATAATCAGCCAGTGAGGAGGAACAGTGTCTTGGTTCCAGCTGAGCGACTACTGCAAGTCCAAAGAAATCGTCTACAACCGGGATTTGGTGCGGGAGGCTGTGACCAACGTGGGCGGCAAGTTCGCTGTCGCCTACACTGTGTTAGGCGCTGACTGCGATGAGGCACGTTATTTTAATTCTTACTGAAAATGGCTCTGAGGTGATGCATCCTCAATATGGATCTGATCCTAGAGCCGTCTATATGTTTGGACACAATTGCAGTAATAGTGAGTTTTCTAGGTGAACAACTTTGCACATGGAGCGAAAAGCCAAGCAAAGTTCATCACTCGAATCGAAATAAAATGCGGAGGCAAGCCGGAGTTTGTGATCAACTGATCAGTTACAGCAGTAAACTTTTTGAGAATTCATTGCGTGGTTATTGTTAGTAGCTACCAGTTAGCAAAATAACGTCAGTGCTCCCGAAGACATTCCACTCTGAATTTCAAACCCTGCATTGAATGTAAAACTTTGACGACGGGACAAATTACCCAAGCTTGGTCGTTCTTAAACATAATCAATGCAGCTTAGTAAAAATCATACCTTTTCCATTCAAAGCGACAATGCATGGACAGTGCAGATCAGTTCTAATGCTATCAAATGCAAATGCGTTGTAGCGAATGGTCAACTCCCATAAGTACGCCTACCCGTGGGAAGAGTCTGGGTATAGACAACGCCAGGCACCCATCTATATGTATATTCACCCATGCGTGACGATGTCTATACGCAACTGCTATTCATGAGTATGAATTCACCCACACCTCCATCGATGTATACAAGCCCAGGTGTGGAGTGAGTTTTAGTACGTTAATGCGTTCCCATGGGTGATCGCAGTGATAGATACAGAAACACGAACTGGAAATTCGGGAAAAATTAAGTTTGAACACTTATGGAATGTCGAGAATAAACGGTTCGTTCGAATGGTTTGGATAAATTCGGATAATTGATAAATCCAGGCCATTTCTCGAATGTGGTCACTATAGCAGAAACGCAATTGTTGACCATTCTCGGCAAATGAGATAACATTTGAAACACTGCAATGATAATCGGCTGTCGCTTTCATTAGACGAGGCATTATTTTTTTAAGCTGCATTGATTATCGGACACTGTTCAATTATACCATTTATTCAACTAGCGCCCCTTTGGGACGCTAGAAAGTGGGGTGGGGCAGCCACTTGAAGTATGTGCAAAAGCTTCACACATGCGAAATGCTTAGAAATTAGCAAATAAGCAAAAGTAATGATTACCTGAGCTCAAACACAAAATCCTTTCTATAAATTGCGTATATTCTACGGGTCTGGCTACCTCGCCAACGTCGGGCTCCGAATCTTCTCGCGATCCTAGCCGTGCTTGCAAATTCTTGATCACGCATCTACCTGTAAAGCTAATTTCCGATGCAATGATTCTACCTACTCTTTTCCGTCACATTTCTTACATGCCTATGGATCCGTTATGAACAGCCACTCCCAACTCTGCACAGAAGTTTTCACATAGCTTTAGTACTTGTGAACAATACAGTGTAACCAATGCCGTGCGAATAATCACCCAAAACGATTCAAGCTTCACATCACTGAGAGAGTCCAACTGATGAGATTCTGCTTCAATGTACAGGGAGGAAAAAGAGGTGGTAGTCTGAGACACGGATGAGCGCATAGCGTGCCCCTACTCCTCCGACAGATGTGCATCTTGCCGTTTTCCCCACTATTGGACCACGGCCGACCCATTCTCCATCCGTGAATCCGTATCCTGGCGCTTTCCCTACTAGTGGATCAGGACAGACCCATTCTCCAATCGTGCACCTGTACCCTGGCGTTCTTCCCACTATTGGGCCAGCACAGACCCGATCCATCGCTTATCTCGGCGCTTTCCCCACTACCACGGCGAACCCTTTCCCCATCGATAAACCCGTATCCTGCCAGATCCCAAGTTCGACTCTCTTTAAATCTTGGCATTATTCATACTCTAGTGACGTATTTCTTTTTCTAGCTGTTTTTTGCCCAGATTGTTATAATTCTTTATTCTCCACTTCGACTAACGTTTCGGCGATGTCGCCTTCGTCAGAGCCTGGAAGTCGAAGGCAACATTTATGACCATCCTCTCAAACGCCTCATCGCATTGGAGAACACAGTTCAGTCACAAGGCAAATCAAAAACACAACGAAGCACACACAGCCGGCCAGTGCTCACCTTTGTTGCAGTAGAGATGGTAGAAAGGCAGACCGCAATTGCCGGAAACTGTACTCCTACTGCCTTTTATAGTGTGCCTTAACAATCTGCCATAATCGAATCAGAATCCGCAAAGATTGTGATACAAGGCCAACTCGTTAGTGATAGTAATACACTCATCTTTTCTATTCATTCTAGGGCTCTTGGTGGCAATCCAGCAGGCTTCCAATGTTTTTCGCGCTATGATCTCAGGTTCCAACGACAAAATCGCGACTCCTACGTGGATGGTAGAGTTTTCATGGCGCAATATGCGATGAGCTCCCAGTGGGGTGGAAGGTCTTGATCTGTTGAGCCCATCTAGATGTTCTTTTATTCGAATGCAGAGAGGGCGGCCCGTTTCTCCTATGTATTCGTCCCCGCAAGATTGACAGGTGATCAGATAAATTACCCCTGACATCATACAGTCACCAGGTCTTCCATTCGGACAAATAACGCATCCGGGTGTATTGCAGAGGCGATCGTACGCGCGATTGCGAACTAGCTTCTTTTTGAGGTTTGTGGGTGGTATATCCACAACCCTCACCACATCTTGAAGACCCGCTTTACGGAGACTTTTTCGTACCGCATTACTCATTTCATCTGAGATAAAAGGTAGACGGAAACGAATCTTTTCAAAGCCATCAGATGAACGGGCACTACGTTGAAAGCTGGGATGTGGAGAACTCTGCTTCGTAGGATAGCCATTTGACGCAGCAATTTGGTTCGCCAAGTCTACTGACCATTTTCGCTCCAGTTCGTCAGATGTTAGTCTTGTGGCTGTGCGATACATGTTCCCTATGGCTCTCTTTACTTGGGCAGGGTGTGCGGACAAGTAGTGGACGAGGATGTTCTTACTGGTAGGTTTGCGATACCACTTAGTCTTATATCCCCCGTGGGCCAAGTATATCTGTACGTTGAGAAAAGCCAGCCAGTTGTCTTTGGGCTTCTCTTTGGTGAATTTAATGTGTGGGAACTGTTGATTGAGGACGTTGAAGCATATGTCCATTTCTGTCTGAGTCGGGCATATTATGCAACAATCATCCATGTATCGACAGTATAGTAGAGGTCTTCGCTCCAGCACTGGCTTTTCCACTTTAGACATAAAAACGATAGCCAGAATTGGCGCCAATCTTTGTCCCATAGCGAGACCTCTAATCTGCTTATAATATTGGCCAGCCCAGCGAAAAATGGAGCAGTTAAGGCACTCGCTTAGTAGGGTCATCAATAGCCTTATACTGAACCCATACATGTTGAGGGAAAATTGATGTTCGTGGAGAAACACAAAGATGGCCTGTAGCGCAGCATCGTTCGGAATGTTTGTATAGAGAGAAGTCACATCGAAGGACTCCACGATGCATTCTCCTTCAAGGCGTGTGTTTCGTAGTCGCTCAAGAAACATGTTGGTATTCAAAAGATGTGCGGGGACTTCCAGGCTCTGACGAAGGCAACATCGCCGAAACGTTAGTCGAAGTGGAGAATAAAGAATTATAACAATCTGGGCAAAAACAGCTAGAAAAAGAAATACGTCACCGTATCCTGCCTTTTTCTCCACTATTGGGCCCTTTCTCGATTGGTGCACCCTCTCCTGATGATTTTCTCAACTATGGGGCCACGGCACATCTGTCCGTCATCAGTGCACTCACACTACTTGTAAATCTCGAGAGTAATGGAAGAAAGTTAGGAAATGTCTAGTAAGTTTGATCAGTCAAAATAACTGCTTTCAGAAAATGTTACAGTAGCTTATGATCATTCGTTCTTCCTGTGCTTTTGATTATACTGCCCTTCCTGGAAACACGGAACGGATCCTCAGTAGGGCCTCATTGATGTGCAGACCATGTCCAGTGTGTGGAAACCCACTCGGTTTCCACAAATTGGACAAAGACCATGTTCAATGTGTGGAAACCAAGTGATCCTACCGATATACAGTCCCTTCATGGCCTACACCCATCTCTTCCTGGTGGTTACCGTCCAGTTTTGAAAACTGAACGGAGTTAATGACAAAGCTTTAGCAGAGGGGTGCAACGCCAAATCGTTGAAAGCACTGTCTAGCCCGGAGGGCACAAGACCGCTAGACGCTGGTTCCACCGCGAAATCCTGAATGCACCCGAATTCCACTACGTGTATGCACCTATGACGAAACATCGGCCGAATGCCCCGTCACCTGCCATCGTCGCGAGGCACAGTCTATAATTGAGCCTCACAGCGAGCGCATGCGATCACGTGCTAGTCCCCCTATGCCTGCGCTCTAGAAAATTTTGTTGCCCTATCATGATTTATTATAAGAGGATTATACTGTTCGTAATTCTCAAATGTTCAATTATACTGTTCGTAATTCTCAAATGTTCAATTATACTGTTCGTAATTCTCAAATAATGGGGCACAATTTTTACTAAGATCAGAAGCGCAACTGTTTCCCATTCGCAATAATTGAGATAGAATAAAATTTGCACCCAACGCCCCCACATTATGGACCGCCAGGAACACTCTTTAGAATGCGAACTCGCCGAAACGTCAGTAGAATAGAGGTCAAAACAATCTTGTGTCCGTCTACAAGCAAGCAGTCAGTTTATTGTTTGTTTATTGTTTACACTCTTTTATCACACCAGCATAATGAATATCTAGTGTTACGTGCGAGGAGTTCGACTGATTTCTTTACATCTCCATCGAACAGCTTCGTCCAATCGCCAACGAGGTCTTTTCCACAGCAATTCCATTCTTGGCGCTCCTAATATTCTTGTGACGGTGACAGTGACGATGTGAAGAAATTCAATCGATTACTTTGCAATACGGTCCACGCTTTCCTTGCACAGTCGAAGTAGGGTGTGGTGGAGGCAGCGTCTGCAGAGGACCGACCACCCTCGGTCACACACAATGCAGAACTGACGCAGTCAGTAGTGCATCAAATACTTGAGTTCTTTGAATCAAAGTGGTTAAATAAAGGTTTCATTTCCACATCTTTATCTTTCCCAAAAAGTGACAATGCATGCAATCCGATAGCAAAATAAGTGAAATAATCTGAGAAATGCTCATCTACAGGAAGTAAAAGCAAACTCTAAGCGAAATACGCATAATGTTCATGAATTCAAAAACGACTCAGACTGTTGCGCAGATTTCAGAATCCTCGAGATTTTTAATGTTCACGGCTGTTCTTCATAAGGAGAACAGCACTGACGGACTGGGACTGTGACTCTAGCAGAAACACATTTGTTGACCGTTTGCAACAAACGAGATAGCATTATTTATTTATTTATTCATTCAATACGTATGCTTAAGGCATAGCGTTACAAAGTTAATACAGGAGAAGAAAAACAAATCAAAGTTGAGTAACATTATATACAACATTTCTCCAGAACGTTACATATGACACCTAACATATCTAATTGAAACACCTCTTGAAAATGATGTCGGTTTGAAAACGTTAGAAAATCTCACACTTGTGTAACATGCGAGCCATACGACGTTTAAATTTACTTTGCTTCATAACTGGCGGCAGGTTCTTTGTGACATAAATGTACGCATTTCCAGCTCGAAAGGTAAATGACTTAGCTCTAATGCTTGTTCTTGGGTGAGAAAGGATAATCTTGTATGGGTCACCTCTCGTTCGAGAACGTATTAGTTCAAAGAATTGAACTGAATTTGAACTGAACTGCACGATCCATCCACTGTCGCATTGTCGCTTTCAATCGAACGAGGTATGATTTTTACTAAGCTGCACTGATTATTGCAGACTCTTCAATTATACTGTTCGTTGAGCTTACTTCTTGTAATTTTCAACTAATGAGGCACAATTTTCACCGATCCAAAGCACGGGAAATTCAAAATCAGGAACGAGATAAGCGCCACAAAGTACGTGTTTTTCCAATATATCAGGTGCCCAAATCGGCTACTGCGTACTTCGTGAAGGATGACACTGGGGAGAGGCACGGGGAGGTGTTGGAAGAGGGGCAAGCATTAGAATGCTTGAAGGCAGCACCCGATCAAATTGACGTGTTCGAGATTCTCCTGGATTCTGCTTTTTTGGGACCTAGAACTCATATCCAACAGGGAAATGGCATGAAACACACGAGAAACTCACGAAATCAGGGTGCTATTTCCCTTGCGACTAAGCGCCGTTTGACACTCGTAGGTCCCGCCACGCAGAACGCTTTTGCAATTGTGCGAGATGACCGTTGCGGGTGTCCGAAGGCGCATGCGAGGGATCTCCGTTCGTTAAACGTGTTCGCAACTTCGATTTGGATTTTTTCGCAGGTTAGTCGTGACTCTTGGGTTCGTTGAACATCTGTGATGTGCTGAGAATGTACCTACTGGCAGTCTAACTCGGTGTCGAGGATTTTGAGGGATGCTGCCCTTATATATCTCAGCTCAACGCTCTCAGCCGATGGCAACCTAGCCCATGAAGTCGTCGCTCGTGCCAACTCGGCGTGGTTGAAGTTGTGCTTGATGACAGCAGTGCGATGCGAGAAGAAGATCACGGAATGCTTCAAAGAAGGTGCACCTTCCAACTTTTCGATTCGTTGTGTTCTATGGTGTTACAATGCAGGCCAGCCACCAGAATAGTAGAG
Organism: Ancylostoma caninum; assembly: GCA_037903475.1. Classification (NCBI taxonomy): domain Eukaryota; kingdom Metazoa; phylum Nematoda; class Chromadorea; order Rhabditida; family Ancylostomatidae; genus Ancylostoma; species Ancylostoma caninum. The sequence goes on along the minus strand of JBAJFG010000472.1, from coordinate 699,771 downwards.
CGCCGTCTCATTGTGGTGGAGATGAAGATGTTACGATGAATGGCTGGTATCGGCGGACCGCGCTCATAAGCGGTTCGCCATCGATCCGATTGCTTACAAACTTCGCAGAACCAGTTTTTGCTGCTTCTTGCAAAGCAGTTGCAGAGCAGGCCTCAATCTTAACGTGCCGCGAAGATTACCAAAGAGTCGGCCGAGGGTACGCTGGTTAGACACACTGCATGTCAATCTGATCGCCATGCGGTCGCCCATGAATTAAGGCGCGATTGAGCGAAATAGAGTCATGAACAAACGCCTAGGAAGAAAAATGCTTAGAAACTCACATTCATACACTTCATATTCATCCGTTGCGTTCTGAGCAGTTCGAGTATTCTATAGTTGAAGACTCGGCCCAGTTCTCAAATCTGTTAACTGTTTTACTATGCAACTAATGACGAACTATTCTAAATAATCACTCTTCCGATCAAGTAGCGGTTCAACTGACAGGACATGTTTTCGGGTAATCTGCATCGATTATGGTTTGTTCCTCATAACTATACTATTTACAGTTCTCAACTAATGAGAAACCATCTTCACTTATCCACACCAGTTATGTGATGTTAATACACAGCCAAATAATTTTTTCGACTCTTAATGCGTGATACAAATCACATATAACGGGGGAAGGTGTGGGCATTACCAGTCTCTCGCAGCAAAATCATTTCAGGCGTCGTCTCGACTACACAGTGGCTCATATTTATGCTTTGTTTCATCTGTGTGCTGGCGTGAACTTACTGGCATCAACAAGGAGCTTATGCAGGAGGCTCTAAATGTTCGCAGTCAAGACAGGCGTGGCCACGACGCGGCTTTAGGCAGAGACACAGGCGCTCTGCGTGCTCCCATCGGATGTCTGCAGAGTCAGAGAAGCTAGAGGCAGCATAGAGAGCGCCTGTGTCTGATAAAGGAGCCGGGTCGTGGGCCCGCCCCTCTTGACTGCGGACATTTGGAACTTCCTGTACATTCCCCCCCCCCTCCCCTCTGATCTACTCTTTCCAGTGATGAACTCATCTCACAAGGAAAGGGTATTTATGGATAGGATAGCATATATAGGGAAGGATAAGGGAGGGATAGGATGCATTGATCTAGCAATCTTGTCCATATTTCCTGTGCCACTCCCTTTAGTAAGTTGCGCTTATTATTACTTACTTAAACGCAGGGTCTCACCACACTTTCGTGGTTGGGATAAAAGCAGGTTCTGAACCCGTATCCTGACGTTCTTCACACCATTATGCTACGATAGGTCCTTCCTCCATCGGTGGACCAGCGTTCTCGCAATTTTCTCATGTAGGGCTGTGGCAGACCCTTTCTCCATCGATGGATCCGTATCCTGGCATTCCCCACACCACTGTGCCACGGTGGGCTCTTTCTCCATCGGTGGACCCGTATCTCGGCGTCCCCCACACCACAGGGCCACGGTGGGCCCTTTCTCCGTCTCTGGACCAGTGTCATGGCGTCCTCAGCACCTTTGGGTCCTGGCCGGCCCTTTCTCCATCGCTGGACCTGTATACTGGCGTCCCCCGCATCATTGGGCCCTGACAGGCCTTTTCTCCATCGCTAGACCCGTGTCATGGCGTTCTCCACAGCACTGGGCCACGGCGGGCCTATTCTCCATCGGTAGACCCGTATCCGTGTGTTGTTGATTGGTTACACAATGCCATGCCTTGATACATTGAGACTTTTACTCTGTGTTAGTGCAGACGCTTTCCGATGAACGGATGTCGTAAAAAAGCAAAAGCATCCACCAGTTGAGGCGACCGCGTAAGTCCAGCCTCCCCTGAGCTTCCGAGACGCTGCAGCTCTCATAACACCCCGTCCATTTCTTCCTATAGGTGCACACAGCAGGGTGGTTTTCCTGCTGCGTACATTGTGCAGCCTGAAAGCTTGTAAACACCCACTCCTATGCTGCGAGACCGCCAGCGAAGGTGATGAAATCACTACCTCGTGCATGCGGGAGAGCCAGCAATGACGTAATTGCGAGTCCCTAAACGAATGTGCCTGAGTCCCTAAAAATCGGCCATTTCGTCTCACAGTCTGCGCCTCAAGATTGCGGTGTCTATGAGTGCCGCCGCGTATCTCTAGCCGATCTAGCCCCCTTACGGTGCTTTGTTTAATAGAATCCCGAGACGAATGTGCCTGAGTCCCTAAAAATCGGCCATTTCGTCTCACAGTCTGCGCCTCAAGATTGCGGTGCCTATGAGTGCCGCCGCGTATCTCTAGCCGCTCTAGCCCCTTTACGGCGCTTTGTTTAAAGGCAGCACTCACGGAAATTTTCACTTCTGAAATGAGTCACTTACCATGTAGCCGGCAGCTGGACAATCGCAACAGTAAGTCGAACACCTTGAATGGCCGTCTACCTGCGAAGATACAGCCGTGGACACATCAGCCGCTCTGGAAATTAGGGTTCCGTCGCGCCAACAAACGCCGTTGACAGGGTGTGTGCGTGTGGTTCAGCGGGGGCGTGTTTATGAAATTCGTACCATTTGCAGGGTTCCGTGGCGGGACCCATCACGGAACACTCGTCCGCGCTGTGGACACACATGAAATGGCGCCATCATTTCCTGTGTTTTTCGCGTGTACTTCATCGTTGTCAATCAGTTTATCGCCTCTGAAAACACCAATATACCGCGAAATCTTCAACCCAAAAATTTCCGTGAGTGCTGCCTTTAATAGAATCTCCGAGTGTCGTTGAGCCCAAGTCTTGCAGCTTTCGGATCTAATACATTGAAAGCAGTGTATGCTCCACTCTTGTTACCTATCAACATGTTTGAGCTCTATACTTCCTCACATGCATTCTCGTGCCGTCCCTCTTTTGCCTCCCAGTCTTCTATCAAAGGTCACAAACATGAAGATTATATACTAGAGAAAAAAAACTTCCACAGAAGCCGCCGCAAAGAAAAGAAGCAGGGAGGCGAACCAATTCAAGCGCTTCTAAAATTGACCACTTACAATGCATCCATCCGAAACTTTTCCTTTTTGACACGGTGCACTTTTTCCTTTTGACACCACCTTCCTCTGAATATCAAGATTTTTTTTTCAGATATTGCTCCATTTAGAGAAGATCAATTGTGCACTGAAATGAAGACTCTGATTACTATTTTGGCGTGCTGTGTTGCTGTAGCTGTGGCATTCAAACCCCATTGCCCGAATACAAAGGAGATAACACCAGAACATAGGAACTATGTTAGAAATCAGCTCGGTGAGTTGTGCGAAAGTGCAGTAGCATGACATATGATATGCAGTGAACCGAGCTCAGATCAAGAAATACTGTGAGATAGCGCATCAGAATTTTTGACCATTCATTCATGATAGCGTAACTCTTCATAACTAAGGTAAAATTGCGAATACCTCAGAAATCATGTTCATATTTATCAGATCCCTCCCGGCACTCATTTCAATGGTATCTGCGTGCCTCTCTGCGGTTTTTTAATCAGTCACTCTCATCTCTCAACATTATGTTACTCGAGGGATCTGTAAAATATGAAAAGTAGCGTCGACGACGTTTTTGAAAGCGCTAGCAACTACATATAATAATTGCCTTGGAAATTAAAAAATTGGTGCATAATTAATGCGGCTTTTTTCGCGACTCCTTTTCTCTTTGAAAATTAATGCTTGAAAAATATTTGAGTAGTTTTTTCACATGAATAATCGTGTTCTTTCATTTAGCAACGATGCTATCGAAAATCGTATTCACATTTACCATTTCATGCTCTACCACTTCAGGAAATGTTAGACTGCAGTACAGCCATTCCGCGATCTCAACGACATTTTGGCTGAAAAAAATTGGCGAACTAAGTGGGAAAATATTTGAGTAGTTCAAGCAGAAAGATTCACTTCCACAGATGGAGGAGGAAGAGCTCTGCAATCAAATTTTTACGACCAGAAACTCTTGGCCGTGGAAGGGAAGGAGGTTCTATTGACGAGATTCCTCGGGAAGGGAGCCTGCTCGTTCTGCTCGGGAAAATCGGTAGAATTTCGAATACTGTCCTTGTCTGAGAGTTGGTGTGGACGCTTTGGCCAATCTCCATGCTTTTATAAGCATCTTAAAAGCAAGAACCATGGTCGAATGGTTCATATTGAAGAGTTCGGACTGCATTCCCGTTGTCAAGATTTCGTTCTCTTCCACGGCTGCCCAAAATTCTTGGTGCTCGGAATTTGATGGCGAACCTCTTCCTTCTTCATCTATGAAACTCATACTCAATGAATATGAGCAATCTTTCAACTTAGCCTTGCCGATTGGTCCATCTTTGAAAGGCTTGCTGATGTGGCAAAATGATTGTGCTGCACTCCAACTTTTCCCGAACTGATACAGCATATTATGACGGAGGTGGATGCGGCTTTCGATAGTACCTTTGATAGGGGAAGAGAGGATTGTTTTCATGGAGAAGTCATTTGAAATAATTCAATTTTCACCGGTAAAGAAGGTGCGAAAAAAGCCACATTAATAATGCATCACCCTAATATGAAAGAATATGTGACAGGTGACAGACCCTTGGCAGCTCCGTTTTTGATGGGCTTCAGTAGTGGACGTTCCGAGATTGACTGATCTTTACCCATATCTATCGATATACATCAAAAATAGAGTTGCCAGGGCAATAGTGATGCTAGTTGATATACTATTTGTGAACGAACGGACCGCCTTACCATGTGGGTAAGTGGTTGCAAGCTTTGTATCTTCGCTTCCCGTCTCCTCCACTGAGGTTGTTATAAAAGGCGATAGTTTCGAAAATCATCGCCATTATTCTTTGGAAAAGTTTTATGAATAAACTTTTTTTGCAGTATCCCGCGTTACAGTCGTCGAGAAGATACCGAGAGCGCTGGGCTATACTGAGTATAAAATTACGTACGATCACGATTATGAGGTGAGATTCTTCTCTATTTTTTTTTGAAGTCAACAATACAGGTTGACTGCTGGGTTCGGATTTCTTCTCTTGAATGCTTGAAAAAAAAGTGAGAAAGAAACAATTAGTCATCTTTCGCAGCGGTAAGACAGCTAGTAGCTATTATAAGTATCATCCTGGTTGCTCTGTCGTGGTTGCCCTGCACCAGCAGTCGGCAAGTCGGCACTGTTACAGAGAACAGTGAAGTTATAATTTAGCAATGTTCCAAAAACAAAGGGAACAAATATGGCTAGCTGGTCAAGCAAGAACATATCGCTATAAAAATTGAACGAAAACATGCCATTTGATATACTGGTTTCTTAGGTCATTCTATCTGTCTCGAAGCTCCGCGGAAGTTCCGAAGCTAGTTTTTTTCTCTGCGTTTCCTTTCGCAACTTCCGCGGAACTTGCGCGGGATATCCGAAAGAGTCGACGCGTGGCGTCATATTTCCGAAGTTACGAGAATCAGGCTCCAGTAGTAAATCAGACTCCGCGGAAGTTCCGAAAATTTCTCTGGGTGTGTTTGCGTGGGACGAAAAGGTTCTGTAGAGCAGAAAAGAAGCTTCAAATAGATCGTTGCGGCATAACTCCTCAGTCTCATTTTTAATGGAATTTTTCACTGTTGGGATCGCGTGAAATCTGCATAACCAATTGCCAATTGCTGCAGTTGCTTCAAAGCATCTCGAGTAAGTCAGTGGTAAGCATATGAGCTCTGTTTCTTTTGTCTGCCATGGTTTGTGCCCAATGTAGGGTAATGTAGGATGATCTGCTCCCCCTCGTTTTTTGTTTGTGATGAAACTGGCGTCATCTCTTCAACCTGGAACAAAATTGTGACCCTGATCGCATCACTAAATCCACTCTCTTCTTCTGAGACCCTCACTTTCCGAGTTAAAGAAGCAATAACATGACCTCTCTACCCCATGGTCTCAACTTGGTGTGAAGCTTTGCTTGAAGCTGGTTAGAGGTGAAGCTGTCTGCCACTGACCACCTGACCACAAAAGCGTGAACTCCTTCAATATTTAAGAAGAAATTGTTGCAGCCAACTGGAGATGTGAGTTAAGGCCAATGGAAACGAGTTCGAGCTGCATCTTTAATGGTTGCACTAATCAACTAAATGTTGCATTATCTTACGTTTTTGGGATAGGTTGTTGAGTGATCAGTGCCCAGCAGCGACGCTGCAGTGGAGTACCGTTTCGTATTACCTCACATTTCCGGTTTTGCTCTGCATTAAGAAATTACACATTTAGAAGTGGGCGCAGGTATACAATCACTACCGCCGTCCGTCAATTCCCATGCATGAGTCGTGTGGTTCCAAACTAGAAGTTGGTAAAAGCTACCTTGTGGGTAAGTGCAACGAATCAGTGGAATCGAAAACAACTACTCCGGGACATCGTTTAGGTTACAACGGCCAATTCTATTTTGTGAGGGACCTCGATACTATTACAGAAAAGGAGCGAGGGCTGTTGGGGTTTGACCCTAAGAAGGATATGTAGAAATAATGTAGTAATTTCTTAGAAATAAACATACCAAAAAAAGCCTTCATGTAGTTCTTGATACAAACAACTTATAAAAACTATACGTACACAGAAGTATTCGAAGAACGCACAAATTGTACTACAAGGTCCTTTGGCTCATTTTCCCCATTGGTCACATCTTTTTTGGATTAAACGGATCCTAATAGTGAAGGATCTAACAATAAGCTATGTATATTCCAACTATGAACTCACAATTAGGATGAATTCTTGAGGCAGAGCCAAATTAATTCGTACGAACTTTCAGTGCAGAATGTGGGTAAATGCTCTGACTGCCAACTAAATGCTCTGAGTAATGCCAAAATTTCCAGGTAATACAGTGAAAAAAGTTCCTTGCAAGTATTTTTGGTACAATAAGACACAACTACGAGAAAGCTATGCCGCACTACATACTCGAGTATTGTACTGATGGCTCATTCCAGGCAGAAATATGGATTCTATAGCCACCGTATTTCATAAATGTATTTACCCGTATACGGTAAGAGAACGAAACGGGCAAATGGTCGACGTTCCTTCATGAATTTTTAGTCTTTTTCAAACGAAATCTTTTCATAACATTGATAATTTTATCTATATTGCTGAGCACGACTACGAGGATCACATAAAATCGTTGTTCACGAGCGGGAAGAAAAGGGCTGTCCCAAAACTTGGTTGGATGAGAAAACCAAGCTATATATTTTGAAGGTCGCAGTTGTCGTGCACCAAAGCTTATTTCTGCATTTATGCAGTCATCGTCTGGCAGGCTCATTCTGGCCTTCAGATCAAAAAGTTGGACCCTAGTAATTGGGGTGGGTGGGTAGGTACAAGCTTGTTGAACTGCGTTGTAATTCGCTAGCAGCTCGTCAGTGCGGGGACGCGATTGCATAGCGGCGATGAAGATCCAGGGTTCGGTTTACTTGCATGGATAAAGCCAATTACGAGCAATTTATGCTAATTTATGCACCAGCAGCACTTCGCTTGTTCCACCGGACTCATATTTGTACTCCAGAGCTTTGCAGGACACCAGAACTTTTTTTCAGGGGCGAAGTTGCGCCAAACATGTGGCCAATCTAATAACTTGGATTGAGGTTTCTCGAAGGCCCGGCGGCGCGGAGAATTATTCCACTCGATTTAGTGGAGCTATGGAAAAATGACGTCACACCCCGCTTCTTTGCATAGGAACTACCCCAAGCCTAGGTAAACTGTCTCATCGTTAGATTTCTACATTCACTGCAGGGTTTAAGATTCCAATTTTGAAGTTCATGACTTCGGAATCAGTTCACTGCACTACTATACTTAGCTCGGAATAAGATATTTATGGGGCTCCTTCCACGTTTCATCCAGTTTTCATGTATTGTAGTAATGAAGTATCCTGAACCAGATTGCGTAGATGTTATCGTAGTTGTGTCATTGTTTTATAACGTCTGTCTTATACAGCGTAAATGAATAAATAAATAAATAATTATTCCGTTGATTAGTAGCTACTAATAGTAACCACACAATGAATTCTTGAAAAGTTTACTGCTGTAACTGATCAGTTGATCACAAACTCCGGCTTGCCTCCGCATTTGATTTCGATTCGAGTGATGAACTTTGCTTGGCTCTTTGCTCCATGTGCAAAGTTGTTCACCTAGGGAACTCACTGTTACTCCAATTGTGTTCAGACATATAGACGGCTCTAGGATCAGATCCATAGTGAGGATGCATCACCTCAGAGCCATTTTCAGTAGGAATTAAAATAACGTGCCTCATCGCAGTCAGCGCCTAACACAGTGTAGGCGACGGCGAACTTGCCGCCCACGTTGGTCACAGCCTCACGCACCAAATCCCGGTTGTAGACGATTTCTTTGGATTTGCAGTAGTCGCTCAGCTGGAACCAAGACACTGTTCCTCCTCACTGGCTGATTATAAGCACCCACCATAGCTCTCATGGTCTTCAAGTGTGCGTCGTTCAACGATGGGTTGTACTTCTGGTTGGTGACCACCGTTGCGTGCACCTCCTCGACGTCGCGTTTTCTAGTTCCATTTGGTGGTGGTTCGATGGGCTTAGTGGTGGTAGCCGGAGCGCAGGCCTTCAGACAGTGGTATTTATATCATTCTGACCACCAATTTTTACAACTTAAACGTACCTGTACTGGGCCGAGGACTGCAGGGATTGCAACGAGGACGAGAAGAAGAGCCATTTTCGGATGATGTGCTCTCTCGACTGCACACGCTTTTATACGACTTGACAGTGTGGGTTGTATGGGAAAAGTGTTTTCTCAGTGAAGGTAATCGCTACAGCCTTTGAATTTCCAATGGTGATGCTCGGTAAACTTTCCACGTGTGATTAGCAATGTAGACAGAGTTTCGATTTTACCCTATTCCTTCAGAACTATCATGAGGATAAGAGTAAGTCATACAAACAGCAGTAAACCACACTTATCACCATTTTAGCCTCATGCAAATGCGTAAAATATCTACGATCTATTCAAATTCAAGTTGGGTATGCTTCAGTTAGGCCTGCACTTGGTAATGGTTAGATTTTTCGTAGGAAATAAACGATTTTTCTCCAGAAAAAAAGCGTTTTACAGCATGTGCCAGCGAACTTTTGCTAGGAAAAACATTTTCGAACAACAGCCGACATTTCCAAAAAACTGCCTTCTTCAGAACTTGAAGTGAGCGACTAATAAATAGAAATGAAACAGCCAAATAGTTAATGAAATAGACAGAATTGTACGAAAGCCCTACAATAGCGTGATTCAAAACATATTCGCGCTGGCGGAACGTTGCTACCTTACCGACGGATGGCACACGCTGCACGCATTCTGTTTTGCAAGACCCTAAACCACTGAACTCTAAACCAGATTGCCTTAACTTAGTATACACCAGTGGCGGACGCAGAGGAAGGGACGAGGGTAGCCAAATTTTTGAAATTGCCCTACAATACAAATAAAAATCTCGTATTGGTTTATTTTTAATCGCCTACTTTTGTCATTATTTTTAAGATAATTCTTATTAGTTATTCGTTAATATTATATAATTAACATATTTGTTAATTTTACTTTCCATCTGGGTCCCCAAAAAGGCGGAGACCCCGCTCTGCACACCCCCATCGCACGAATGCGGAATTTCCTGTTCTTCCATTTTACATTTTCCGGGATTCGACACGGAAAAGGAAGAAAATGCAGGGGGAAAAGAAGATGGAGTGCGCTCCTAACCCTTCCAAATTCCTCCAAAATTAACTCAGTCATGTCCTTTTGTATAAGAAAAATGAGTGTGTGAGAAATGGTTTTCTGCTTGCGCGACGTCTTTCAATAGTGAAAAGTTGTTTTCACCGATGGAATAATCATCACTGATTTCAGCAGGAAACCCTAACAACTTTAACAAATAATTGCTTCGCTTGAAAAGACCTGCGGCACTTGTGACATACTTTCATGAGGATAAATCGTTTCACAGATTCCTATTCCACATCATCAACACACTCCCCATGGTTGACTGTAGAACACTGGTCACCCAGTATGCAATTTTTTTTTATTTTTGTTCTCCATTCGAACTCCTCTGGCATTCTCAATCAACGCTCTGAAGCTTTTCCCTACCAATTTTTGCAAATCACGTTGGAAATTGGTCATGTAGAGGGCAACATTTCGTAGACTTGGAGGCAGGTCTGCTTTCCAAGGTTTTTGAAGCAATTCTCAACAAAGAATCAAGTTCTTCTGGATCCACAGATGCGATAGTAAGCCCGACTTTCGACTCTAGTGACATTGCACAGAATGTCTTTCCTGTGCAGAGAAAGAAAGAGCGTCTTCCATCCAAAATGGGTCCGCGAGGTCACCTTTCCTCTTTACTTTATTGCGGAAAGCTTATCTGTCACTTCTATCACGTGTCTTTGAGACGTCGGAAAGCTCTATCTTCTACTTATTGAAAACCTTACTCATATATTAGGGTGTAGAACTATGGATGCATGTTTTCGCGTCAACAAATTTTGTTTTAAAAAACGATAGCAGCACCCCAATCTAAATTGTACGTACAGTTACTCTCAACTACCTTTTAGCATCCTCCATGCAGGAAATGAGGTTCCCTTTTGGGAAAGTCACTGTGCTGTGAGTCGAAACAGACGCCTGCCCGAACCCCCACTTTTTTCGTGGTCTTTGAAATTTTTCTTCACAAAGAAGGATTCCTAGCCAGAAGTAACATGTGGTCTGATAGTGGGGAGTCGTGGCTACGTGGAGGCTGAGACAGTTTACTTCTCCAGGTTTTTGTTGGGTATTTTCCTCGCCTCCGGATGGGTCAGGTTGTGACCGTTTTCTGGTAATCGTTGTTCTGACAAGATGATTGTGAACAGGCTGACCTATTTGGCCCAATTGTTGAAGGCAGAGATGTGCCGTAACGGTCTGCATGAAACTTAGCCGCTCCCATCAGATCACTCCTCTCATATTTTACCATGAAGACAACGTCGTCTTCGGTATGTGGATAACCATGTTTGGAGCTGTATGGCGTTGCTCTCTTTTGCTGCACCTCAGCCATTTTTTGCAACTGCTTTCGTAATATGCCCTTCTCCTAATTAGTATCAAACTTGTTTAGAGAAAGTTGTTATCCAAGGTGCTACATAGAACAATTTGTTAAATGTGGGTTTCCACCACAACCACACCACTCTAGTCGGCAGCCTTTCAAATTTTTTGAAAAATCAAAAATTGAGTTTTGCCAACCCCTAAGTGCGCAAGAAATTGCTCTTTACGATACTCTAGAAAGTTTTGCATATGCCTTCAATAATACTCTGATAGGTACGAAAAAGAGTGCGCCCATTTATAATTTTACACCCTAATATCATTGTAAGCCCCTGTACACCAAAAAAGCTTGCAGAAGCATCGTTAAACGCGTTTGTTATGCACTATCAGGGACTCCTAATTATTTGAGCAGAACTTTCATTGCTCTACGTTGATGCCTACGTTATTACTCCTGATGCAGTACCACCCTATTTCATTCGGAAGGTTGCCGCTACACTCGCTTATCCCCTCGAACACATTTTCAATCACAGTTTCTTGCATAGTGACATACCCAGCCGGTCGAAACACGCATTTGTTGTACCAATACTCAAGAAAGCACCATACTATCTTGCATCAAATTATCGTCCCATCAGCATCACATCTGTGTTTGCCCGAGTTTTCGAGAAAATTCTCAAGTCCACGATTGTTAAGTACATAGAAGCTAAGGCCATTCTTCCTGATGAGCAGTTTGGGTTCAGGGCCGGTCGGTCTACAGAAACTCTGATGTTGTCAGCTATGGAAGATTGGACAAAAGCACTTGGTCGAGGAACCGATGTTGAAGTCGTTTATTTTGACTTCGCTAAAGCTTTCGACAAGGTCCCTTTCAATGAGCTCACTCTTAAGCTCCACAAAATTGGCTTGCATCCCAGAATTACAAACTGGATAAAGAACTTCATTTCTGGTAGGTCGTTTCAGGTGAGAGTCAACAAATCATTTTCTCAAGCATGTTCAGTGACGAGCGGAGTCCCGCAGGGTGGTGTCTTATCACCTATACTTTTTATTATATACACATGCGAGATTCCTGGCCTAGTTAGTCGTTACAATGTCTCCTGCAAAATGTTTGCTGACGACATTAAGATATATAAAAATATCAACTCCAATGATCTTCAGTCAGCAATTATGGCAATTGCTGACTGGTCAGTCACAGGAAAGCTTCCTTTATCTGGCTCAAAAACCAAACTATTCCATCTAGGTCAGTCAGGGGCAGGGAATGTTTATTACCTTGGTGAGAGTCAATTACACTGCCGCTATAGTCCTCGAGGACTGTACCATCTTGCATCGCCGACGTCACAGTCGCCAACATCGGCGGCCGCCAATATGGGCGACTGTGACGTCGGTGCGTATCGATTGGTCGCCAACATTGACGATCGGCGGCCGCCAATGTTGGCGACTGCGGCGCCGGTGCGTATCGATTGTGAGGGGTGCCAACATTGACGGCCGCCGTCGCCGGCGACGGCGAGGCAAGGTGCTATATTCCTCGAGGAGTATAGCGGCTACCTTAGACAGCACTGGTACTGTTTGCGATTCGGGGTTCACTTTGAATAAGAAACTTACCTTTGATGCTCATTGCAACTTGATAGCAACGAAAGCAGATAGAACTGTACATAATATATTTAGATCCTTGGCAACAAAGTCATCGACTCATTTACTGCTAGCATATAAATCTTATGTGCGCCCCATTCTTGAATATGGTACTACAGTGTTTAATCCTAAATCCAAGCGCTCCATTTCGAGACTTGAAGCTGTTCAAAATAGTTTTACTAGGAAACTGTGGATCAGGCTGCATGGATATAACTATTCCAACATTCCTCCGGCTTCTGCTCGTAATCTCATATTTAAAATCCCTTCCCTTGCTAGTCGTAGGGAAAATGTGGCCTTGTTATGGTCTACAAAATTATTTGTGGTGAAGTGAATCTCCCGCTAGACAAGTTCTATTCTGTATCCTCTTCTTGTACCAGAGGTGGTCCATTTAAAATTACGTTCCCTACAGCAAGAAGCTCATTGCGCTCATCCTTCTTCACGCAGAGGGCTGGATCTGATTTTCTAAGACTTTCTAAGAGGTGCAACCTACCATCTTCCCTGGCGCAATTCAAAAGACTTGCGGACAAGTTCTTTGAAGAATCAGCTTATTAGTTTATCGTTCCTAAATTTTTGATGAATTTGTCGTCTTTCTACACCTATTGTTTGCCTCTGATTTGATTAACTTGTTTGTATTGCGTTCTATGTTGTTTTACATTTTTTTGGAAATTATTCATATAGCGTGGAAACACCACGTATAAATGAATAAATAAATAATGCCATAGAGGGGGGAGAGGAGGGGGGGGGGGGAACGTGAGGTTGTTTTTTTTCAGAAGTCGGATGGGCTACACTATTTGTTTACAGATGATACATGCCCTTGAACATTTAGGACTTCCTCTCATCTCCGAGTGTCGTTGAGCCCAAGTCTTGCAGTTTTTGGATCTAATGCATTGAAGGCAGTGTATGCTCCACTCTTATTCCTTCTCAACATGTTTTATGAACTCTATATTTCCTCACATGCATTCTCGTTACATCCTCTTTTGCCTCTCAGTCTTCTATCAAAGGTCACAAACATGAAGATTATATACTATAGAAAAAGAACTTCCACAAGAGCCGCCGCAAAGAAAAGAAGCAGGGAGGCGAACCAATTCAAGCGCTACTAAAATTGTCCATTTAGAATGCATCTGTCTTAAACTTTTTCTTTTTGACACGGTCCACTTTTTCCTTTTGACACGGTTTTCCCCTGAATATCAAGATTTTCAATTGTGCACTGAAATGAAGACTCTGATTACTATTTTGGCCTGCTGTGTTGCTGTAGCTGTGGCAGCGATACCCCATTGCCCGAATAAAGAAAAGTTAACAGAAAAGGATACGAACTTTGTTAGAAGTCAGCTCGGTGAGTTGTGCGAAAAAAGCCACATTGATTATGCACCAACCTAATATGAATGATGTGACAGATGTTATCGCTTATGCTGTCGGTAGACATTAGTTCTCAAATTCTCATCGCATTTAGCTTCATTAGCTTCACCGTCACCTTGGCAGCTTCGTTTTTGATCGGTTTTAGTAGTGGACGTTCCGAGATTGACTGATCTTCACCCACATCTATCGATATACAACAAAAATGGAGTTGCCAGGACAATAGTGATGCTAGTTGATACACTATTTGTAAACGACACGGACCGCCTTACCATGTGGGTAAGTGGTTGCAAGCTTTGTACCAGGGATGAGTGGATACGAGATTTTCCACGATCCGGATAACGGTGGGGTGTGGTGATAACGGTGCGGATAACGGATAGGTGTGGCTGACGTGTTGTGGTATGGTGACCCCGATAACGGTGATAACGGTGTGGTGATAACGGTGCGGATAATGGATAGGCCAAAATTGGCCGGGTAACGGATGCCGGGTGACGGATAACGGATAAATGCTCCATATGTTACAAAACACCATATTCGTTGTTGCAAAATCGATGTCGTATTTTCAAACCATGAGCTTTGGAGTAATATTTTGAAGTGGAGAGTTATGTTTTCACCTTACTTTTGGCACAAATTCGAGAACACATTTCCTCCTGTTTATGTCCTTTCATTCTCATTCAGACCGATCCACATTCCGAGGCTTTTTCGAAGATAATCGAAATGTGGGCGTTCGCAAAAATTTCTGTCAAACTGAATCATTGGTACGAATCCGGTTACAACTTTGTAGCTACTATAGGGAACGTTAGCAGCGTATGCGCGAGGGAATGTCAAACAAAGTCTCAGCCCGATATTTGCCTAAGTGAATCAATTCTGAACATATGTGTCAATGTTATGGACTCAAATTTGATAAAGTCAAACCCTTCTAAGGGCACCTGCGGAAGCTATCATCAGAAGATGTGCTCAAGACCTCGAAGGTAACCATGAGATCCATTATTCTGCTATTTTTCGTTGCTGCTAGGGTTTCTACTCAAACAATCACGCCTTTCGGGCCGTGCTCGTTCTGCACGGTTATCAGAGGTAATGCACGGTTTTTTTTTTGCCATTCTGTACTTCTTGAAATGGAGGATATCCTCTGTTGAGAACCTGCAAAATGAAGCTACCATTTTCGGCCTTATCCGCACCCTTACCCGGCGCCAGAAGCCCGGATAACGTTGCGGATAACGGATAGGCCAAAACTCACGGATAACGGTAGAACGGACAACCGGATACGGACAATCCGTTCATCCCTGCTTTGTACCTTCGCTTCCCATCTCCTACACTGAGGTTGTTATAAAAGGCGATAGTTTCGAAAATCATCGCTGTTGTTCTTTGGAAAAGTTTTATGAATAAACTTTTTTTTGCAGTATCCCGCGTTACAGTTGTCGAGAAGATACCGAGAGGGGTGGGCTATACTGAGTACAAAATTAAGTACGATCACGATTATGAGGTGAGATTCTTCTCTTTATTTTTTTTTTGAAATCAACAATACAGGTTGACTGCTAGGTTCGGATTTCTTCTCTTGAATGCTTGAAAAAAAGTGAGAAAGCAACAATTAGTCATCTTTCGCAGCGGTAAGACAGCTAGTAGCTATTATAAGTATCATCCTGGTTGCTCTGTCGTGGTTGCCTTGCACCAGCAGTCGGCAATACTGTTAGAGAGAACGGTGAACTTATAATTTAGCAATGTTCCAAAAACAAAGGGAACAAACATGGCTAGCTGGTCAAGCTAGAACGTATCACCATAAAAATTGAACGAAAACATGACATTTGATATATTGGTTTCTTAAGTCATTCTATCTGTCTCGAAGCTCCGCGGAAGTTCCGAAGCCACTTTTTTCTCTGCGTTTCCTTTCGCAACTTCCGCGGAACTTGCGCGGAACATCCGAAAAAGTCGACGCGTGGAGTCATATTTCCGAAGTTCCGAGAATCAGGCTCCACTAGTAAATCAGGCTCCTCGGAAGTTCCGAAAATCGGCAAGCTCCGCGGAAGTTCCGAAAGTTTCTCTGGGTATGTTTGCGTGGGACGAAAAGGTTCTGTAGAGCAGAAAAGAAGCTTCAAATAGATCGTTGCGGCATAACTCCTCAGTCTCATTTTTTAATGGAATTTTTCACTGTTAGGATTGCGCGAAATCTGCATAACCAATTGCCAATTGCTGCAGTTGCTTCAAAGCACCTCGAGTAAATCAGTGGTAAGCAGATGAGCTCTGTTCCTTTTGTCTGCCATGGTTTGTGCCAAATGTAGGATGATGTAGGATGATCTGCTCCCCCTCGTTTTTTGTTTGTGGTGAAACTGGCGTCATCCCTTCAACCTGGAACAAAATCGTGACCCTGATCGCATCACTAAATCCACTCTCTCCTTCTGAGACCCTCAATACCAAGCTAAATAAGCAATAACATGACCTCTCTACCCCATGATCTCAACTTGGTGTGAAGCTTTGCTTGGAGCTGGTTAGAGATGAAGCTGTCTGCCACTGACCACCTGACCACAAAAGCGTGAACTCCTTCAATATTTAAGAAGAAATTGGGCCAGTGTCATCTTTTTGCAGCCAACTGGAGATGTGAGTTAAGGCCAATGGAAACGAGTTCGTTCGAGCTGCATCTTTAATGATTGCACTAATCAACTAAATGTTGCATTATCTTACGTTTTTGGGATAGGTTGTTGAGTGATCAGTGCCTAGCAGCAATACCGCAGTGTAGTACCGTTTCGTATTACCTAACATTTCCGGTTTTGCTCTGCATTAAGAAATTACACATTTAGAAGTGGGCGCAGGTATACAATCACTACCACCGTCCGTCAATTCCCATGCATGAGTCGTGTGGTACTCAACTAGAAGTTGGCAAACGCTACCTTGTGGGTAAGTGCAACGAATCAGTGAAATCAAAAGCAACTACTCCAGAACATCGTTTAGGTTACAACGGCCAATTCTATTTTGTGAGGGACCTCGATACTATTACAGAGAATGAGAAAAAACTGTTGGAATTTAAGATTTGACCCTACAAAGAAGTTGTATAGATAATGAAGTAAGTTCTTAGAAATAAACATTCCAGAAGAATCCTTCATGTAGTTTCCGATACAAACGACTTGCAAAGACTATACATAGAGATGTTCGGAGAACGCTTGAGTTGTACTACAACGTCCTCTGGCTCATTTTTCCCCATTGGTCACATCCTTTTTGGATGAAACGGATCCTAATAGTGAAGGATCTAACAATAAGCTACATTCCAATTATGAACTGACAATTGGGATGGATTCTTGCGACAGAGCCAAATTAATTCGTGCGAACTTCCCATGGAGAATCTCAGTAAACGCTCTGATAGCCAGCTCAATGCTCTGGGTCATGTCAAAATTCCCAGGTAATACAGTGAAAAAGGTTTTTTGCAAGTATTTTTGGTGCAATAAGACACAACTACGAGAACGCTATGCCGCACTACATACTGGAGTATTGTACTGATGGCTCATTCCGAGTAGAAATGTGGCTTTCATAGCCACCGTATTTCTTAAATCTATTTACCCGTATATGGTAAGAGAACGAAACAGGCAAATGGTCGACGTTCCTTCATGAATTTTTAGTCTTTTCCAAACGAAATTTTTACATAACATTGATAATTTTATTTACATTGCTGAGCACGGCTACGACGCTCACACAAAATCATTGTTCACGAGCGGGAAGAAAAGGGCTGTCCCAAAACTTGGTTGGATGGGAAAACCAAGCTATACATTTGGAAAGTCGTAGTTGTCGTGCACCAAAGCTTATTCCTGCATTTATGCAATCATCGTGTGGCAGGCTCATTCTGGTCTTTATATCGAAAAGTTGGACCTCGGTAATTAGGTGGAGAGGGGGGGGGGTGGTTGGGTTGGTTGGGTAGGTACAAGCTGGTTGAACTGCGTTGTAACTGGCTAAAGGCTAGCCCCTCGTCACTGAGGAGTCGCATTGTGGCGATGAAAATCCAGGGTTTGGCCTACTTGCACGGATAAAGCCAATTATAGGCATTTTATGCTAATTTATGC
The DNA here is from genome assembly GCA_037903475.1 of Ancylostoma caninum. Classification (NCBI taxonomy): domain Eukaryota; kingdom Metazoa; phylum Nematoda; class Chromadorea; order Rhabditida; family Ancylostomatidae; genus Ancylostoma; species Ancylostoma caninum. The sequence continues at coordinate 681,844 of JBAJFG010000472.1, read as the reverse complement.
ACCAGCAGCACTTCGCTTGTTCCACCGGACTCATGTTTGTATTCCGGAGCTTTGCAGAACACCAGAACTTATTTTCAGTGGCGAAGTTGTGCCAAACATGTGGGGAATCTAATAACTTGGATTGAGGTTTCTCGAAGGCCCGGCGGTGCGGAAAATTATTCCTCTAGATTTAGTGGAGCTATGGAAAAAGGACGTCACACCCTGCTTCCTTGCATAGGAACTACCCCAAGCCTAGGTAAATGTCTCATCGTTAAATTTCTACATTCACTGCAGGGTTTAAGATTCCGATTTTAAAGTTTATGACTTCGGAATCAGTTCACTACAATTATTTCGTTGATTAGTAGCTACTAACAGTAACCACACAATGAATTCTTGAAAAGTTTACTGCTGTCACTGATCAATTGATCACAAACTCCGGCTTGCCTCCGCATTTGATTTCGATTCGAGTGATGAACTTTGCTTGGCTCTTCGCTTCATGGGCAAAGTTGTTCACCTAGAAAACCTCACCATTACTGCAGTTGTGGCCGGACATGTAGACGGATTTAGGATCAGATCCATCGTAAGGATGCATCACCACCAAGCCATTTTCAGTAGGAATTAAAATAACGTGCCTCATCGCAGTCAGCGCCTAACACAGTGTAGGCGACGGCGAACTTGCCGCCCACGTTGGTCACAGCCTCCCGCACCAAATCCCGGTTGTAGACGATTTCTTTGGACTTACAGTAGTCGCTGAGCTGGAACCAAGACACTGTTTCTCCTCACTAGCTGATTATAAGCACCCACCATAGCTCTCATTGTCTTCAAGTGTGCGTCGTTCAACGATGGGTTGTACTTCTGGTTGGTGACCACCGTCGCGTGCACCTCTCCGACCTCGCGTTTTCCAGTTCCATTTGGTGGTGGTTCGATGGGCTTAGTGGTGGTAGCCGGAGCGCAGGCCTTGAAACAGTGGTATTTATATCATTCTGACCACCAATTTTTACAACTTAAACGTACCTGTACTGGGCCGAGGACTGCAGAGATTGCAACGAGGACGAGGAGAAGAACCATTTTGTTGTCGGATGATGTGCTCTCACGACTGCACTCGCTTTTATACGATTTGACAGCGTGGGTTATATGGGAAAAGTGTTTTCTCAGTGAAGGTAATAGCTACCGCTTTTGAATCTCCGATGATGATGTTTGGCAAACTTTCCACGTGTGAATGACCATATAGACAGGGTTCCGATTTCCCTCTATTCTTTTTGAACTGTCATGAGGATAAGAGTAAGCCATACAAACAGCAGCAAAACATATTTATCACATTTTAGCCTCATGCAAATGCAGAAAATATCTGCGATCTATTCACATTCAAATTGGGTATGCTTCAGTTAGGCCTACACTTGGTTATGGTTAGATTTTTCGTAGGAAAGAAACGAATTTTCTCCATGAAAAGCCATTTTGCAACATGTGCCAGCGAAATCAGGAAAAACATTTTTGAACAACAGCCGACATTTCCGAAAAACTGCCTCCTTCAGAACTTGAAGTGAGCGACTAACAAATAGAAATAAAACAGCCAAAATAGTTAATGGAATAGACAGAATTGTACGTAAGCCCTACAACAACATGATTCAGAACATGTTTTCGCTGGCTAGAACGTTGGTACCTTACCGACGGATGGCATACGCTGTACGCATTCTGTTTTGCAAAACCCTAAACCACTGAACTCTAAACCAGATTGCCTTAACTTAGTATACACCAGTGGCGGACGCAGGGGAGGGTGGACGAGGGTAGCCGATTTTTCGAATTTGCCTTACAATACAAATAAAAATCTTGTATTGGTTTATTTTCAATTGTTTATTCTTATTATTATTTTACTATAATTTTTATTAATTATTTATTATTATAATTAAAATTTTTATTGATTTTATTTTCCATCTGGGACCCCGAAAAGGCGGAGATCCCACTTTTTCCCCACGCTCCCCTCCCCTCTTGCCCTCTTTCTGCGTCTGCCACTGATACATACTTAAGACATCGAGGACTATTCTGATACAACTTACTGGAGCTGCACACCGCCATTGCGCGAAATTTACTGTTTTTCCATTTTACATCTTCCGGGATTCGGCACGGAAAAGGAAGAAAATGGGGGAAAAAAGAAGGTGGAATGAGTCCCCTAACCATTCCAAATTCCTCCATAATTAACTCAGTCAGGTTTTTTGGTAAGAAAAATGAGTGTGTGGGAAATGGTTTTCTGCTTGCGCGACGTCTTTCAATAGTGAAAAGTTGTTTTCACCGATTTAATAATCATCACTGATTTCAGCAAGAAACCCTAACAACTTTCAGAAATAATTGCTTCGCTTGAAAAGACCTGCGGCACTTGTGACATACTTTCATGAGGATAAATCGTTTTATAGATTCCTCTTCAGCAACATACATACTCCGTATGGTTTTCCGAATCAGCAACACATTCCCCATGGTTAACTGTAGAATATTTTATTATTCTTCTCCATCCGAACTCCTGTGGCATTCTCAGTCAACGCTCTGAAGTTTTTCCCTACCGATTTTTTGCAACATGTGTAGAAGGCATCATTTCATAGATTTGGAAGAAGGTCCACTTTCCAATGTTTTAGAAGCAATTCTCAATAAAGAATCAAGAAAATTGTCCTCCTGGATCCACAGATGCGATAGTAGGGCCCCTTTCCACTCTAGCGACATTTCACAGAATGTCTTTCCTGTGCAGAGAAAGAAAGAGCGACTTCCACCCAAAATGGGTCCTCGAGGTCGTTACACCTCACAAGTTTCCTCCTTCATTACTTTACTGCGGATAGGGAAGCTTATCTGTCACTTCTATCACGCGCCTTTGAAAGGTCGGGAAGCTCTATCTTCTACTCATTGGAAACCTCACCCATATATTAGGGTGTAGAACTATGGATGCGCGTTTTCGCGCGAACAAATTTTGTTCTAAAAAACGATAGCAGAACGCCTCAATCAAAATTGTACAGTTACTCTCAACTACCTCTCCGCATCCTCCATGCAGGAAATGAGGTTCCCTCTTGGGAAAGTCACTGTGCTGTGAGTCGAAACAGCCGTTCACCCGAACCCCCACTTTTTTTGTGGTCTTTGAAATTTTTCTTCACAAAGAAGGATTCCTAGCCAGAAGTGACATGTGGTCTGATAGTGGGGAGTCGTGGCTACGTGGAGGCTGAGACAGGGCGTTCCAGCCTATTTCTCCAGGTTTTTGTTGGGTATTTTTCCTCGCCTTCGGATGGGTCAGGTTGTGACCGTTTTCTGGTAATCGTTGTTCTGACAAAATGACTGTGAAAAGGCTGACTTATGTGGCCCAATTGTTGGAGACAGAGATGTGCCGTAACAGTCTGCATGAAACTTAGCCCCACCCATTCTTCGTTACGTGGGTAACCATGTTAGGAGCTGTATGGCGTTGCTCTCTTTTGCTGCACCCCAGCCATGTTTTGCAACTGCTTTCGTAATATGCCCTCCTCCTAATTGGTATCAAACTTATTTAGAGAAAGTTGTTATCCAAGGTGCTACATAGAAGAATTTGTTAAATGGGGGTTTCCACCATAACCATGCCACTCTGGTTGGCAGCCTTTCAAATTTTTTTAAAAATCAAAAGTTAAGATTTCCGAACCAGCTCATATACCAATGAATGCGCAAGAAATTGCTATTCACGATACTCTAGAAAGTTTTGCATATGCCTTCAATAACACTCTGATAGATACGAAAAAGTGTGCGCGCACTCATAATTTTACACCCTAATATTATTGTAAGCCCTAATATTATTGTAAATATTATTGTATATTATTGTAGTTACTTATAATTTTACACCTTAATATTATTGTAAGCCCCTGTACACCAGAAAAGCTTGCAGAACCATAGTTAAACGCGTTTGTTATGCACTATCAGGAATTCCTAATTATTTGAGCAGAACGTTGATTGTTCTACATTGATGCCATAGAGGGAGGGGGAGGGAGGATTTGAGGTTGTTTTTTTTTCAGAAGTCGAGTGGGCTACATTATTTGTTTGCAGATGATACATGCCCTAGAACATTTACGACTTCCTCCCATCTCCGAGTGTGGTTGAGCCCAAGTCTTGCAGCTTTCGGATCTAATACATTAGAAGCAGTGTATGTCTCCGTGTGTTTTTTCTCAACATGTTTTCTGAACTCTATACTTCCTCAATGCATTCTCGTGCGTTTCCTCTTTTGCCTCTCAGCCTCCTCTCATAGGTCACAAACATGAAGATTATATACTAAAAAAAAAGCTTTCACAAGAGCTGTCGCAAAGAAAAGAAGCAGGGAGGCGCACCATCCTATTTATGCGCTTCTAAAACTTGTTCATTTGCAATGCATCTGTTCGAAACTTTTTCTTTTTGGTAAGGTCCACCAATCTTTCCCTGACTATCAAGGTTTTTTCAGATATTGCTCCATATGGAGAAGATTAGTTGTGCACTGAAATGAAGGTTCTGATTACTATTTTGGCCTGCTGTGTTGCTGTAGCTGAGGCATTCAAACCCCATTGCCCGAATACAAAAGAGATAACACCAGAACACAGAAAGTTTGTTAAAGATCAGCTCGGTGAGTTGTGCGAAAGTGCAATAGCGTGCCAGATGTTATTTGAACCTACTACTGTGAGATGACGCTTTAAAATTTTTATTTTGTTCATTTGTTCGATTATTTACATGTTTACTTATTTATCTATTAATTCGTTCATTTATTCATCATTTCAATGATATTTGCATGTCACTCGGGTTTTTCAATCAGTCACTCTCGCCTCTCAAGATTGTGTTCTTCGAGGGATCTGTAAAATATAAAAAGTTGCGTTGACGACGTTTTTGAAAGCGTTAGCAACTACATAATAATTGCTACTATGTCTTGGAAATTATGAATGATGTGTCAGATGTTGTCGCTTATACTGTCGGTAAACATTAGTTCTCAAATTCTTATCACATCTAACTTCACCGTCACCTTGGCTGCTTCGTTTTTGATCGGTTCCAATAGTGAACGTTGTTCTTGGGCAATGTTTTATGAATAAACTTTTTTTGCAGTATCCCGAGTTAAAGTTGTCCAGAAGGTACCGAGAATTATGGGCTATACTGAGTACAAAATTGAGTACGAACACGATTATGAGGTGAGATTCTTCTCTTTTTTAAGACAAAATACAGGTTGACTCTTGGGCTCGGATTTCTTTTCTTGAATGCTTAGAAAAAAGTGAGAAAGCAGCAGTAAGCCATCTTTTACAGCTGTAAGACAGCTATTAGCTATTATAAGTATTATCCCGGTCCCTCTGTCGTGGTTGCCTTGCATCTGTGGACGGGAATACTGTTAGACGGAACAGGTGGAGACATAATGTTACAGCGCCTCAAAAACATGGGAGGCTTTGATCCAATCACATCCACCCAGAGATGCAGTTGAGATGACCGCAAAACGTGAGCTGAGGCACCGCATTTACTGATTGTTTTGAGGCAAAACTAAATAAGTTTGCGTGGGGAACAAACGGTTCTGTAGAGCAGAAAGAAGTTTCAAAGAGATCATTGCGACACTACTTCCCCAGTCTCATTTTTAATGGAATTTTTTACTGTTAGGATTGAGCGAAATCTGCATAAGCCAACACGATTCCTGTCGTTGCTTCAAAGCATCTCGAGTAATTATGTGTAAATTACTTTGGATCATTTTAGTTTTCGTTTCTTGCACTATCTTATACGAAAACTAATCAGTTTAATAGTTTCTTCCTGCACTCATCCCTTGAATGTGTGAATAAATGAATTTGACATATTTTTGCATGAAATTAGAATTGTAGTCATATAAATTGTGAGAATAGAATAGAGTAAGTCGGTGCTGAGCGGGCGAGCTCTGTTTCTTTCGTCTGCCATGGTTTGTGCACAATCTAAGAGGATCTGCTCCTCCGTATTTTTGTTTGTGACGAAGCTGGCGAAAACTGCCGTCACACCCTCACCCAGAAACAAAATAGTGTCCCCGATCGCGTCACTAAACTGCATCTTCAATGATAAAGGATGATGCTTGCATGAACCAAGTAATCAACACAATGTCGCATTATCTTACGTTGTTGGGATAGGCTGTTGAGTGATCCGTGCCTAGCAGCAACCATGTAGTGTGGTTCCGTTTTGGATTACCGCACATTTCCGGTTTTACTCTGCATCAAAGAGTTATTTATTTATATATTTAGATAAATCATAATGTATACGATCACTACCGCCGTATGTCAATTCCTATGCATGTGTCGTGTGGTTCTCAACTAGAAGTAGGCAAAAGCTACCTTGTGGGTAAGTGCAAAGAATCAGTGGAATCAAAAACAACTACTACAGAACATAGTTTGTAGGCCAATTCTATTTTGTGAAGGACCTCGATACTATTACAGAGAATGAGAAAAAGCTGTTGGAATTTGAGATTTGACCCTACAAAGAAGTTGTATAGATAATGAAGTAAATCCTTAGAAATAAACATTCCAGAAGAAGCCTTCATGTAGTTTCCGATACAAACGACTTGCAAAAACTATACATAGAGATGTTCGCAGAACGCACAAATTGTACTACAACGTCCTCCGGCTCATTTTTCCCCATTGGTCACATCTTTTTTGGATTAAACGGATCCTAATAGTGAAGGATCTAACAATAAGCTACGTATATTCCAGCTATGAACTTACAATTAGGCTGGATTCTTGCGGCAGAGCCAAATTAATTCGTACGAACTTTCCATGGAGAATGTGAGTAAATGCTCTGATAGCCAACTTAATGCTCTGGGTCATGCCAAAATTTACAGGTAATACAGTGAAAAAAAGTTCTTCGCAAGTATTTTTGGTGCAATAAGACACAACTACGAGAACGCTATGCCGCACTACATACTCGAGTATTGTACTGATGGCTCATTCCGGGCAGAAATATGGATTTTATAGCCACCGTATTTCTTAAATCTATTTACACGTATACATATGGTAAGAGAACGAAACGGTCGAATGCAAATGGTCGACGTTCCTTCATGAAATTGATAATTTTATTTATATTGCTGAGCACGACTACGACGATCACACAAAATCGTTGTTCACGAGCGGGAAGAAAAGGGCTGTCCCAAAACTTGGTTGGATGAGAAAACCAAGCTATACATTTCGAAAGTCACAAATGTCGCGCAACAAAGCCTATTCCTGCATTTATGCAATCATCGTGTGGCAGGCCCATTCTGGCCTTCAGATCAAAAAGTTGGACCCTAGTAATTGGGGTGGGTGGGTAGGTACAAGCTTGTTGAACTGCGTTGTAATTCGCTAGCAGCTCGTCAGTGAGGGGAAGCGATTGCATGGCGGCGATGAAGATCCAGGGTTCGGTTTACTTGCATGGATAAAGCCAATTACGAGCAATTTATGCTAATTTATGCACCAGCAGCACCTCGCTTGTTCCACCGGACTCATATTTGTACTCCACGGCTTTGCAGGACACCAGAACTTTTTTTCAGTGGCGAAGTTGCGCCAAACATGTGGGGAATCTAATAACTTGGATTGAGGTTTCTCGAAGGCCCGGCGGCGCTTAAAATTATTCCTCTAGATTTAGTGGGGCTATGGAAAAAGAACGTCACACCCCGCTTCCTTGCATAGGAACTACCCCAAGCCTAGGTAAACTGTCTCATCGTTAAATTTCTATTATACATTCACTGCAGGGTTTAAGATTCCGATTTTAAAATTCATGCCTTCGGAATCAGTTCACTAGACTACTATACTTAGCTCGGAATAAGATATTTTATGGGGCTTCTTCCACGTTTCATCCAGTTTTCATGTATTGTAGTAATGAAGTATCCTGAACCACACTGCGTAGATGTTATCGTAGTTGTGTCATTGTTTTATAACGTCTGTCTTATACAGCGTAAATAAATAAATAAATAAATATTCCGTTGATTAGTAGCTACTAACAGTAACCACACAATGAATTCTTGAAAAGTTTACTGCTGTAACTGATCAGTTGATCACAAACTCCGGCTTGCCTCCGCATTTTATTTCGATTCGAGTGATGAACTTTGCTTGGCTCTTCGCTCCATGGGCAAAGTTGTTCACCTAGAAAACCTCACCATTACTGCAATTGTGGCCGGACATGTGGACGGCTCTAGGATCAGATCCATCGTGAGGATGCATCACCTCAGAGCCATTTTCAGTAGGAATTAAAATAACGTGCCTCATCGCAGTCAGCGCCTAACACAGTGTAGGCGACGGCGAACTTGCCGCCCACGTTGGTCACAGCCTCACGCACCAAATCCCGGTTGTAGACGATTTCTTTGGACTTGCAGTAGTCGCTCAGCTGGAACCAAGACACTGTTCCTCCTCACTGGCTGATTATAAGCACCCACCATAGCTCTCATCGTCTTCAAGTGTGCGTCGTTCAACGATGGGTTGTACTTCTGGTTGGTGACCACCGTCGCGTGCACCTCTCCGACCTCGCGTTTTCCAGTTCCGTTTGGTGGTGGTTCGATGGGCTTAGTGGTGGTAGCCGGAGCGCAGGCCTTGAGAAAGTGGTATTTATATCATTCTGATCACCAATTTTCACAACTTAAACGTACCTGTACTGGGCCGAGGAATGCAGGGATTGCAACAAGGACGAGAAGAAGAGCCATTTTGTTGTCGGATGCTGTGCTTTCTCGACTGCACACGCTTTTATACGATTTGACAGCGTGGGTTGTATGGGAAAAGTGTTTTCTCAGAGAAGGTAATAGCTACAGCCTTTGAATTTCCAATGGTGATGTTCGGCATACCTTCCACGTGTGAATGGCCATATAGACAGGGTTTCGATTTCCCTCTATTCTTTTTGAACTGTCATGAGGATAAGAGTAAGCCATACAAACAGCAGCAAAACATATTCATCACCATTTTAGCCTCATGCAAATGCAGAAAATATCTATGATCTATTCACGTTCAAATTTTGTATGCTCCAGTTAGGCCTACACTTGGTAATGGTTAGATTTTTCGTAGGAAAGAAACGATTTTTCTCCAGGAAAAAAGCGTTTTACAGCATGTGCCAGTGAACTTTTGCTAGGAAAAACATTTTCAAACAACAGCCGACATTTCCAAAAAAACCGCCTTCTTTTGGACTTGAAGAGAGCGACTAATAAATAGAAATGAAACAGTCAAATAGTTAATGAAATGGACAGAATTGTACATAAGCCCCTACAACAGTATTATTCAAAACATATTCGCGCTGGCGGGAACTTTGGTAGCTTACCGACGGATGGCACACGCTGTACGCATTCTGTTTTGCAAAAGATCTGAACTCTAAACCAGATTGCTTTAGCTTAGTATATACCAGGGCTGTGCGTTACTAACGTAACGAATTAACGAAAAACCTCAAAAAACTGTTAAGAATCCATTTCGTTAACAGGTCTAATAGTATCTGAAATGCGCATTTTTCTCTTTCTACACAAATGCGTACTTCTCTCTTTCTACACAACTTTCTCGTAATGTACAGCAGATTATAGACATGATCACGACGATGTGTATTATGCCATAGGCTTAAAGGATCCGAAGAACAATCTTTCATGAACATTTTATCATCCTAGCTTTCATGAACTAATGGCATGGCGGTGGGTATAGCTGTATAGTTGTTGAGGTTAAACACACTAATGCGAACTTTCATGAATCTGCAACTATTTTAGGAACTGGATGCATACCTTGCGCAGGAGCCATAATTCTCTCGTGATCCTTTTGAGTATCGGAGAAACGATAATAACATCTCAAAATCCCCTCATATCAAAAGGTTGGCGTATAAATACCTCCACGCACCGGCAGCTGAGTGCGAGCGTCTCTTCTCAACAGCAAGCTTGATTCTGTCAGATCTAACAATAAGAACGAGTTTGACTGTAGAAAACTTAGAAGAACTGCTCTGTTTGCACCATAGCATACTAAATTTCTGGAACTCTGAAGTACGCCTGTGCGCCTTGTTCTTTGAGTTTCTCACTTTGTTAGTAGTAGCGGCTCAACTCTAACGCCAGATGGTCCGCTGAAATCGCGGCTTAGGCTACGAAGGTGAGCATGATATTGGTCTACTTCCTTACGCTTGTTTCTGAACCTATCTTTTTGTTAAGTTGATATCTTGTAGCAAGATGAGGTGATTGAGGGGATAGATTGCATATGACTTTGACTTTCCAGGCTCTGACGAAGGCGACGACGCCGAAACGTTAGCCGAAATAAAGTTAAGTAACAATCTTGGTCGATTGCTCAAGCTAATCCTACTGACGAACGTCTCTCACTTTCTTTTATGATGCCTAAGATCTCAAGAGATCTCATCCGTTCCTATTGCCCATTTCTAGACATGCGCGAAATCTTCTCGGTATTCATTTATTAGAAGCCTTTGAAAATGCCTATGCGAAAACAGCGGAAACCATAGTCATAACCTAGTAATTACGGTAGGGATATGGCGGTGCAAAAGGGTTACGAAAAAAAGAGCGTTTTGCTGAAAAAAGTGCTAGATCAAAATTGAATCTTTATCCTGTACAGCATCACAAAAATAGAATCTGAATATCAGACTAGAAGCAGCCTAGACACTCCAAACAATTTTCTGGCCGCTCATAAAGCAGAATAACACCGGTTCAAAAGAGTAGTTACCAAAGTTTTCACATCCTAGTTCACCAAACAAACGCAAAACTTCACAGAGTGGCACCTGAGGCAACGTACTAGAGAGGCCATTCGTTCGAATGCTCAATTCTGTTAATTGTTATAAAGCGGTTTCGTCCTGTCTGATAACCTCAAATAGAAAGACATGGCAAGAAACGATGAGCCAATAAAGGCGACGAGCAACGTCGCGAATACCACAGCCACCATTCCGGAAAGCGCCTTCGATAAGCAGATGTCCTCGTTCAGTTCTGGAAGAAAACCGCGCGAGGTAAAAACAGAGAAAATGCGAAATTGACCAGAAATACGCACCCGCTGCCCTTCGCTGCGTCTCGTACTGCTCGTCTAGTTCAACCTTCACACTGTCAAAAAGGCGCACATCATTTTTCGACGAAATCTCTCGGCTGAATCGGCGAGATGGTGCACATATTTCCTGAATGTAAACATTGTTGTGATACTCGACTTTTGACAGACTTCTCACAAATGATGTAAGTTGGTGCATCGTCGGATAGAAAGACCAAGCTGACAAACGGAGGTATAATTTTTTCTAATTAATCTTTTCATGCGATAGATTTGAGTTGAGAAATAGAAATGAGCTATTCCTGCCTAGAAATCTTAAAGTCAAGAATTTCACTCAGAAGCTTATGTGATGAGCCGAGCACGAAAATCACACTCATAACGCAGAGCTAATCTTGAACGATTACGATTGCAATGTCCCACCACTAGGACATTTTCGATGTTTTCATATGAAAAGAATCTGCACGAACAGATGATCGCAATGGTATAGGTGATTCTGTACAAAACTGCCGAAAATCCCTTTTCTGATATCAATTCTTGTGGAGCTTGTGGGCGGAGCCAGGTGGGGGTCAAGATGATAGGACGAGTTTTCTTTTTAAAGAAACTACAATACCCGAGTCATCTGCTGGGATAATCTCCTTCTCCCTAACCGAATAGAAGGTGCTCTCCATGGGTCACTAGCAAAGAAGTGCATGGTGCAGAAATGACGTAGTCCCATCTTGGCCCCGCCCATAAGCTCCACAAACGCTGGGGCTCAAAAACGGGTTCTTTCGTATTTTTGCATGCAATCACGTATATCATCGTGATCAGAAGCTTCAGGAGATTGTCTTCACATGAAAATCTCAGAAAGATTCCAACTATAAGGTAGGGACGGTACCTTCTAAATATAGAGCAATGAAAATATACATATTAACTTAAATGAAACAATACCGGTGCATTCCTGAACGGTGTACTCTCAATCGAACACGAAAAGTACACATCATCCGGGCCAGGGAACTTGAACGCTGTTATTCGGAAGAAGTAGTACATCGTTCCCGATGGGTCCCTGGTCCTATTCAGGGGTGAGACGAACTGAGGACGGATGACGCAGCTGAAAACAGGGCACTACAGTGATGTCTTCAAGCACCAACGGATAGAACGCTAACTAATCAATACCCATTCTTGTCAATGAGGTCGATTTTAGTTGCTCCTGGGCCGTCTGAAGCGAAGCATGAGTGGACAAACATGTCGTAGGCATCCTCACCTGGAAAAGAGCCGTCACAAACTCTTGGTATGCTGAACTGCTCTAAATTCCCCGGAAAATACTCCAGAAAGGTAGGTGACTCATTCTAGGAGACCGCTGACCTGGTTTGCCGCGCCACACCACGTACGCGACGCGGCGGATCGGCTGGCGCTGTGGTCGCCGGTATTGATTTCTCTCGTGTTCTCACCTGTTTTTTGTCGTGCCTTTGTTTTCATTTAGAGAAGTACAAGCAAAACATCAATAGCGGTAAGGCCGACAATCTCAGCGCCTAGCTGAGCGACCGCTTCGCGTAGGTGGTGCGGCGCGGCAGACCAAAAGCATCATTATACAGTTATTGAAACACGAACCGCACCGACCTTTCATCTGACTCTTCGATCGCACCACCAAAGTGATATTGTCGCCGATTTTTACTGGAGAGCTGACAGTTGGAGCAAATGGTCCGATGCCTTGCTGGATCTCCAACGACATCTCTGTGGGCGGAGCAAGGTACTCTTGGGTGGAAACGAGGCGAGACGTTGGAAATCTAGAGCAAAACGTTCAAAAAAATTATATACGCATACCTCATACAATGACGGCCATTCAATCTTGCACCACAGAGTATCGCTCATCTGGCCTACCGCGCCGCAGCACTCACGTGACGCGGCAGACCTGCTGAGGCTCTACTGGTGGGGAGTTGCCGGTATTAATGTTTTGCTTACGTTTCTTGGATTTAAAACAGAGACAGTAAGGAGAACATCGATACCGGCGGCGTCCGACAACTACTGCGCCCAGCCGATGTGCCGCGCCGCGTAGCTGATGCAACGCGGCAGACCAGATTGACATTTTAAGCAAAAGTGATTGACCGGCACTGCAGAATGTTTTTAAAAAACCAACTCTTCAGCCTCCACTGGTGTGATTTTGTTCCCGCCGTCCGTCCGGAACTCAACACCAATTCTTGGCGACTCTTCCTTGAAGACCTTGGCCTTATCATGGATACCGTAACCAACGCGCTTGTCAATTTCTATGCTCGCGGTTTTCACGATGTCACCACCAGCGCCAGATACTGTCTCTAGGTGTCCTGTCTTCGCTGAACCGGGGTACGGTTTATTCCAGGGATAAGCAGGAATCTGGAAAAGCAACGTTAAACCGTAAAAATCCTACAGATACATGTCTTTGTACCTCTGTAGCTCTTCCCTTATACGGTGTACCGACAACCGTATCTATTTCATTCCGTGCCAGCACCGCATCAGGCAACACGTACGCATTCGGCGACCTTGTCGTGGCCGCGGGCATAGCCGGGATGAGTGGAATGACACTTGTGGGACGGAACACCTCTATAGGCGTGCGTACCGTGAAGAAGTTCCTCACCGGCTCTATCGGCCGACGGGTCACTGCTACCTGGTGGTCGAGGAACTCGGAAGCTGGTCGCGGCAGATCCCGGGCGGGAACGATAGGCGCGGTAGGTGTGGACGACGGTGGCAAGAACGGATTCCGTGGCGTCGTCGCGGAGACGACCCTCAGGGTCGGCACCGTTGCGTATTCGTCTCCAATGCGAGCTCCTCCACCTTCTGAGAGTGCGAATGTAGCGCCATGACGAGCTGGAATGAATGATGTTAGGATGTACCTAGTGCGAACCGTAGAAGCTACAAAAATCCCAAAAAAAATCCTTTTTTGGAGGGAAAATTCTCTAATTGACGAGGTGTAGGTAGGACCAACGACAGTAGCGAAAAATTGGTCAAAACGTAGCCAAATCAACGTCTGGAAACTGTACATACAGTAGGCGTCGATGGAGGTGCATTTTCCAAGATGTCAAGAAGAACGCTGCGCAACCGCGCCGCGTGTGCCGGAAATCGATACTGTCTGCCGCCAAAAGCTACTAATACACGTTTTTCATCCCGATTTGATGGATTTTAACTATATCTTCAACATTGACGCCTACTGTACATAAATGGGATCTTAGACGAAAATGTCAGTTTACAGTAGATGTGTGCGTTCGACACGTTTACGTCTATGCAATGAATGAAGAATGGGCTCAGTCGCAGCCCTGACGCAGGTGAGACGCAGGCATTTGCAAGCTCGCGGTGGAAGTGCGGCATTCCATTTAAGGTATCCGGGCCGTGTTGAACGGTCCTCGTGGAAAATATCTCGCAAATAAATGCGTGCGTCTGACGCACGACTGACGCACGCATCTAGTAGAAATTGCAGGGAACGTCAGTGCTTGGTGAGCGGTCGCATGTGTCACACAGCGAACGTAGCGGTACTCCGTTTGTCTGCTGCATCCGCACATCTCATTGATATCTACGTCCCCAATCCATACCAGATGCGTGCATCGGTCGTGCGTCAATCGCACGCATACAGTATAACACGCCCTATTCTCAATTGATGGGTTCACACTGTGCTCAAAACTTGTCGCGCCGCCTGAGGTGTAACGCCTGTGACAAAGCCTCCATCTCTGTACATATAGGTGTATTAGAGAGGCTGTATTTATACTTCATTGCGGCACGACTGTCGCGCACATGCAAACTGCTCAAAAGCGGCTGTTGCCAGGAGGAAGCATGCATACACAACGGTAACGTTGTGGTAGTTGCCGATTATCCCCGCAAAGCGATGTCGTGGATTCCAGGCCGCGTACTGTTTGTACTTTTTTTCCGTTCAAAAGTCGCACGACTGGCTGCGACTCAAGTCGGGTCTTCTAGCAGATGCGATGTGGCAATTTTGCCAACGTCGCATTATAATTTGCTCTTGTTTCCTTCTTATTTTATCTGTATAAGCTTAGGACCTATTTGACTTCGCTATAGATCGTGCGTAGCGACGTTGTCACCTCGCGGTGAAGTATAAACACAGCCAAATGTTTTCGGTCAAAATCACGATATCTGCGGATTGCGAGAAGCTACCAAAAATCGCTACAGTTTTTCACCAATCCCTTCCTTAACTAAAGTCGTACCTGGATGATTCGCCGGAATTATAGGATCCGGAAGTGGTTGACGTGGCCAGCTGGCGACGGGCACATCGCTCGGGGTGTACGGATGTGCGCCTGGAATTGGCCAATTGCCAAGATGACCATCCGAAGAGTAGGCAGACACACGGGGGACTGTATTCTAAACGGAAAGAATATGATTTTTGTTCTAAGATAAAACATGACACTAGGTCAACATACGCTCTTTACGGGTTCTAGGCCATTGTGCATCAAAAATGGCATGTGTGCTCCTCCTCCTGGAGGTGTCACATATGAGCCGGTGTCTGCTACTGGACTCACGGGATGACGTCTGATAGCCAAATCTCTGGAAAACTGCTATTGTACCCTCATTCAAACGATTTCATTAGTAGCATTAGCAGCTTACCCCCTGTCCTTGCTGTCTTTTGCATCCGCCAGCTGACAGACGAACAAAAACTGACGATCAGCCGCCGTCTGCGCGTCCTTCTCCATTTGCACATAAACCCGATTTTCCATTTGATCCACCATCTGGAAAGCGGCCGGTTCGCGTTGCTAATAATTCTTGTGGAAATATCGACAGTAATGCGGCGCAAATGTAAATGTGCGGGAAATAAATTAAAAATTAATAAAAAATAAAAATTAAAGAAATAGATTAGATTTCTATGAACAAATTCCTCACTAAATCTCCAAGAAATATTCACGAATTTGTTATCTGTATGAAGTTTTCAAATTCTCCACAAAAGGGTCTTTCACAAGTTCCGCTCAATCACTTTTGCACCACAGAACACCGCCCACTCGGTCTGCCGCGCCGCATCACCTATGCGGACACACATCCTAAGCCAAAACATCCTTACCGGGCACGGACGTTCCCGGTAAGGATGTTTTGGCTATGCTTTCCACCGTCTTTCTTCGTGTCTTTGCTTCCATTCCAAAATGCTTAGATCAGTGTGACAGCTTAGGCAAAACATCAACACCGACTACCGCAACGCCGAGCTGGTCTGCCGTGCCGCGCAGATGATGCGACGCGGCTCGCCAGACGAACTTTCTGCCACAATTGCCTTACGCGTCGTAGTCGAATAATCGAGTCAGCGTGGCAACACAGGTAAAACATGACATCAGCAAAGCCAAACAACCACAGCGATCAGCTAGTTTCCGGGTAACGGCAAAGGCATTCTCGGTAATGATGCTTTGGCTATGTTTCTTTTTTTTTGTTCTTTCTTTGTCTTTGTTTTTATTCCGAAATGCTTGGGTGAGCGTGACACAAATTTATGCAAAACATCATTATCGACAACCACGGTGCCCAGCTGGTTAACCGCGTCGTGTAAGTGATGCGGCGCGGCAGGGCCATATTCTGCCAGAATTGTCTCATACGTCGCAATCGAACGCGTCGCAACAAACAAAGGCAAAAAATCAATACCGGCACCGCCCGACAACTACGGTGCCCAGCTGGTCTACCGCGTCGAGTAGATGATGCGGCGCGACAGAAGGGACGGGTGTTCTGTCACAACTTTCCTATACGTATTAGGTTGGTGCAAAAATAATGCGCGTTTTTCGCTGCTTCATCTTCGGTGCAGAAAACCTCCGGTGTTTCTTATCATCGGTATGAGACGTTGCACAATGTTTTGTAGCAAACTCCATGGCCTTTTCAAATATCTCATGCATTTTGGGCGAAGTTCATGTTTTTGGTGAATTTTTAGTTGTGGAACGAAAGGCGCCAAAACAAGTTTTTTGCCAAACTCTTTTCAGCGGGCTGATACTCGACGGCATCGCAGCAGGAATCGCTCAGAATACCACCATAGTTTTGGCGAAGGGAGTGTGAGCGAATGCATTCCGCCGAGCTGCTCCCGGATTTTTCGGCTTGGTGTGCCTTGCTTCGAAATTAAAGAATGTCGCATAAGTCTTCCTGGAGTTTGCGACCCCCAACTGATGACAATTGACAAACAGCACCCATCCAAAACAACATATTTGGTTTCGCAGAACATTGCCGGTGATTGTTGTCAGACCATCCCTCCCTTCAGTAAAAATGGAAGGATGAAAAAGCTCGACGAGTTGACGTCGCGCATACTGAATGAGTACCACATTGATCCTCGTTGAGAGGTGTGCTTCGCACCTTTGTAGTGAAAAAATTGCGACCAAACAGTCGGTCGCTTAGTGATTAAATATGAAGTATAGACCCTCTTCGACAAAATGAGGTGCCTTGCTCGACAGTTGGACGACGAACATGCACCGAAATACTCCCAGAAACCGAAGCAACACCAAAATAAGGTCACGACGACTTTGTGGTGAACTGCTGCCAAAATTGCTCACTGCAACCCATTCATTCTTGCTAATCTGGTAAGTGGTTTCAAGACGTAAATGAAATAAATTAGAAACTTAACTGCGTGACCCCAGCGTTGCTCAATAAAATGGATTCTTCACTCTTACACGGTACCGTCCAGGCACACCCTGCACGACAGATTCTTCACAGGTTCGAGCAACTGAGCTAGAAGGCTCGGACTCCTACATCATAATCAGCGAGCTTCTCGCTCACCGACTACCGCTTCCCCGAGAACCTGGACTACTTCTTCCGGGAGAATTTTCTCAAAGACTAAAGTGATACCAAAACTGCCCTCCGGAAGTTTGTTGATTCTAGAAGGTCCTGTCAGAAATGCACGGTAGTCATAGAACGTCTATCTTATTGCTAAAGATTTGCGGATTACAATAGTTTTAAGCTTATTGAAAAAGATCGATTTTGAAAGGAGTTATGAGGATCGGAATCAAAGGCATGAAAACGCGCATTATTTTTGCACCAACTTAATAGTAACTGAATAATCTAGTCAGCGTGGCAACAAACGTAGTTAACACATCACTACCGGCGAAGCCAAACAACCATGTTTTTTGGTTTGCCTGGTTTGCCGCGACACGTGGATGGTGCGGCGCGGCAAGCCAGATGGACGGTATTCTTTGATGCACGAGAGACTGATCTACAATGTAAGCTATTCCGTTTCTAAGACTTCATTCTTTAATATTGGAACTACGGACGATAAAAATTTCTAAATAGAAATTACATTTGAAAAAGTCAAGGCTAAAAAAGCCGAGTAAGACTCAGCAGATTCCGCCTACTACAAACTTCCCATATGGCGGCAAATACTTAAAGTTCAGTGACCTCCACGATTTTTGCCTCATTCATTGTTGCCAACGCACATGAATGAGGCCAAGAATTGGCTGAAAAACCACCTGAGTGCTCTGCAGCCACATTTATTATTGTGCTTTCACCTTGAAATTAATTTCAAAACATCGATCACCATGAAAATCAAAGGGAAGACAGAGCCGTTCACAATCCAATCCCCCTGATTATGCTCGCGAATAGGGCGAACGCCAATTACTATTGTGTAGCAAGGTGCAGATCTCGGTCATGACCCGCATATTCGGTCTCGATGACGGGTTTAGACGTCGGCATTGAACTGGTAATTTCCAGAGAGAGGCTAATTTACATGTAGAGCAGTTAAAAGGACAAAAACCATAGAGTTAGATCATGTAGTAAATTTTTAGGTACCCGTGCTCCACCCCCCCCCCCCCGTTCCTTCCCACTAAACTTATGCAATTCCAGTGCCAAAGACCCAGCCTCCTCCAGAGAAATCACAGAGTAATCCAGCTAATGAGTGATTTATTAGCGTTCTCCTCCTCAATCCGAAACCAGATAATCGCAGTGTCCTTGCCATTCCCCATTTCGTACCAGGTGTCAATTATTAGCAAATCATTGACGATCCGACACATTATCGATCCAGATGCAACATTTCCTCGACGGTACCTTTGCAAGAGCAGCAAACCTACTCAGAGTACAAGCAATACTATTGGGCTCCTACTGTGTATTTGTACACTAGCCCTATTAGTTAGCTACCTGGTGCAACAAGTGCAAGTGTACGGGTCAAGTGCTATTTGCCAACAAATCAACTAGTGCCGTACTGGGAAAATCGTAGAGCGAACAATATGTCTAAAAATTTCGTGAAAAAAGGTGCTAGGCACGAATAACGCATCCATTTCATACGATAACCCCGGTTTGTACGATTACGGTAAATATACAGTACATGTATTACCTCACATAATTCTCCCAAATTTTGCACAGAAAGGATTCTTGTAAGGGGTTGCCGAAAATCGTATCCATGTCGTACTGTAACCACGTTTCTGTGGGGATACGGTATGACTGATGGAAATCTCAAGCTCATATTTCAGCAATGCATCCAACCTCTTGAATATATTGGGGACTGACTTTGCTGAGAAATATATCCATTGTCTTATACTGTACATGTATTACCTCACATGATTCTCTCAAATTTTGCACAGAGGGGGTTCCTGTAAGGAGATCATAAGAAGTCGATCCTTATGAGACCCTCCTCCCCCAGTAGGTGAAATAACTGCGGAATCGTAATCATTTTTGTTCACCTCTTATCCGAGGTTTTTTTTTCTACAAACATGCAATTTTTTATTTTCTAAGATAACTAAAAGTACTTTTTTCTAATTAGTTTGAATCAATTTTTTATGACCAGCCTTTCACTTAAACCGTCTGAGCCGGCAGAAAAGCAGTACCTATGCTCAAACAGGTGAAGTGTTCAATCCCTACCGGAACCTAAATTTTGAAAAATGAAATTCTGCGGGCCTTAGCAGCAAGATTTCAAATATATAATTTTGTACCATACTGTACATTCTAAGAGTAAATATTTAAAGTGCCAGATAAGGTCTCGGTCAAACGGTTCGATCCTTGCCGGAGTTTAATTTTTGCCAAAATCAAGTGCATGTCGAAGCTGTCAGACCTCCAATTCTCATGTGTGCAAGTACGAATAAGTTATGTAGATCTTTGTAGAATGGAATTCGTGGCTAGGGGTCTTGGATTGACTTAGAGTTAGAATCACACATATGAACCTACATAGATGTATGGTGGCATCTCATAGAAGGGGTGGCAATTGGCGATCTTAACTATCAAGAAAACTAACCAAAAATCAAGAAAACTTTATGTTCCCCACCACGGCGACAGTTCCAGCATGGGCGGCGCGGTCGCGCGGCGTGCTCCCCGCACCTCCGTCGACCTCACTGTAGGCAATGCTCAATCGCCTCCTAACATTTATAAAAATGGAGAACGTGACCTCCAATGAGGCTGGGTGTGTTAGTGTATTTTACAGAATAAAAAATTATAGACAAATTTGCTACTATACATCTTCATCAAATAGACCCTGTGACCTTAACCTTGTACTATGTAACTCGCTTCGGAGAGAAAAGTAAAAGCAAGCTAATAAAGCAAACTAGAAACGATCTCCTAAGAAAACTTAGCTACTTTTTGTCTCTTGTAAATTACGCGAAATTGCCTATTCGAAAAACTCCTCTCGATTTCCTTTGCTGCGCGCGTATACACCGCAGCGCAATTACCTCTCCATAGCAAGCTGGAACTGGGAAGGTCACCGAGTGTCAATGTCGCAAAGAGTGACGAGAAAAGCAACAACAAATTATCATATGACAGGGTTTGTGGGCAGATCGTTGTGGAATGCAGTAGAAAACCTGCAGCGACTACGGTCGAGGGCGTGCGAATCGCAGTTAAATGTGAAATAAGAGATCTGAATTATAGACCTACCATGAAAAGGATGAAAAAGCCTTCGAAATGAGCTGAACAGAAGGAATTCAGTAATAAAAGCATGAAAAATAGTAAGGTGGAAGAAAACAAGCTAGAATAAATAGGATAAAACAGGATGAAAGAGACTCGTTTATACTTCGCGACATAGGCGTACGTATTGATCGGTCACCACTTTTCAACCGTGCAATAAAAAGTTGATTTCTCATGTTCTCAAAGGAGATTAGGAATTTCTTATGTGACGCTACTCCAAAATCGGCAGATTCCATTATAAGACTATTTCCTAATGTTTTCTATCGCTGTAGGACCAAAAAAAAACTTAAAACTTTAGTATTTCCCTTCTTTACAGTTTTAAATAGTTCCAATTAATTGAAAATACAAAACCCCACCATTCTGCTATAATTTGGTCGCTGCCGTCGCGCGACACGGTCGATATATTGATTGGCGGCGCCGCGTCGTTGGCGCTGTCGCCGCCAGCCAATCGATATATACCAAATCCAGTGTCGCGTCGGCAGCAGCAACTATACTCACAGAGAAAGAAGGAAATTGCTCACATTTCTGCTCGTTCGGCTCAGTCGGGTCCCACAACGATGGGCGGGAATTGAAAATAGTACTGTATCGAGATCCAAGGCGTTATAGTAGATGCATTCGTGCACAGTGGCGTAGTTGAGCGAGTAGATCTTGCCGCTGAATGGTCGATCGAACGACACCGACGCTGTGATTCCTTCACTACTGCACATTGCCGAAACATCTGAAACGACGAGATTTTTCACAGCTGTTTCTTTTTAGTGATATTTTACCAACAGAAAGGCTGGAAGTACTCAAAATAAGATAGCGACGGGAGGTCTTGTGATCTTGAACACATAAACAAAATATTCAAAAACAAATAAAGTCGACACCATACCGTTTTTGTTACCATCCTATGCTTATACCGCTTCACAACCGCTCAGCAGCACCGCATGCGACGCCTTCCGCAACGCTGCCTCACCTGTTCTGACACGTCCTGACAAGCACAGTGAGGTGTTGACATGTTAGGACCGTTGGACAATGCTTGGACCTGTTAACCTCCACGTGTCAGGACGTGTCAGAACATGTGTGACACACAACGAAACACAACGAGTTGCTGCAATGCTGCGTAGCGGTTGCGTAGCGGCTCCCGAGTACGAATCAAAATTGAATCACAGCGACGACGACTATAAACCAGAAAGGAAAGAAAATCAATAGGCATGAAATTAAAGAGTGCATGCAAGGTAACCTGAAAATGGGTGTCGCATTAGGACTACACTGCAGTTGCACGAAATCAAGGTCTTTCGTCAGGATCGCAAAGTAACTTACCCAGTTTTAAAGCGGGTAAAAAACAAATATGACCTGAACAACTGTTGCATGACCATCGGGCGAACTGATGAGTAAATTTGAGAAAACTGTGTATGTGGTGCAATCACACAAATCTACCGGGACCGTACCGAAGTGACATGCACTTTGTTGATTTAGACTGAGGTTAACTTCAACGTTTAGAATGCCAATTCTCCATAATAATTTGTAAAGTATAGCGTGAATTTACCTCGAATAACTGCCACATCAGCTGTAACGTACTGTGCCAAACACCGCCCACAGTACATCCAGAGCAGAAAAATAACGGCGTCACTCGTCATGGAAGCAGTACACGCGCTGCCGGGGAACTATGAACGAATAGGGGCAGCTGTTCGAAGGAAGTGACGACACGCCGATGACGGCAGCACTTGCCGGCGACCTTGCCGCGCTTGATGAGGTATGTGCGTAGCGCTCGCGCAACTACCGCTTGCTATTCTGACCCCGCCCGTGCGCTCGGCACGACCGACCGTGTCGACGGAGACGCTAATTGCAGGGGGTGGAGAGGGTGGCGAAGGTGAGTTATGGCGAGTTATTGTTACTCGTCACCTGATCGTTGAATTGACGACGTCTCCACCGCATTCGGTGAAGTAGCAACTTAGGTGGTTCATCTTCCGCTGCAAAAAGAGACGGAGACATACCAATTTGAGCCAAAAAAAACCTGGCAACCCCTCCAGAGAAAGAAGTTTTCTCTCATAGATTGCGACAGTTCAGTACTTGCGTGTGCTTGTCTGTCCTCTTTCTGTAAATACTATATCCTTCCTTCTTTTTCTTTTTTTTTTCTACAGGGCGGCTCAAAATTACCGTAGCAGACGAAAAGACAAACGGAAAAATGCATGCTGTCCCCCTCTGAACAAAGGTAGCATCCATGTTGAATTATCTCTCATCGGCTTACAGGCGGATCTGGGAAGCTACAGTGGACGTCAATGGCGTTGGCCCATCTGAGGCCTCGAGAAGGACGCCGCGCAACCGCGCCGCGCGCGCTGTAACCTATGTATTCTGCTGCTATTATGCAATTTCTAGCAGCTTTTCCACTCGATTCCAAGGATGTCTGAGCAAATCGGGGAGAAAACACCCTAGAAATAGCATTCCGCCGGCTGAGAACACCGATTCCGGCGCGCGCAGCGCGGTCGCGCTGCGTCCTTGAGGCCGCGGATAGGCCAGCGTCATTGCAGTCTACTGTACGCAGCAAACGCGTCTTACCATTCCAAAATTAAGCAACAACTGTAGCCTATTTGTACTAGCAATGATGTGCAGGCCATTCCCCACATGCGACGAGCGCTCTGCCTCTGCTCTCCAAAAATTCTGTTGAAATGGAGGTCCTCGACAGTTCTGCGGCTCATCACGTACTCAGACAAATTCTCGGAAGTTTCACGACCACGAACGCAACAGGAAACCGACAAGTTCTTCACTGCGGTCTTTCCGAATAGCTGCTGCGCTTCTTCCTGATTGCCGCTGCGGGTTCTTCCAAATAACGGCTACAGTCCTTCTGAAGTAGTACAGCTGGAATCAAAAGAGCCACACTAGAGAGCATTCTGCCGCGATCCTTCCAAACCCTTTTATCAATGCGTCTTTCGGTTCTTAACCATATGATCGAAACTCATTCTGCTGCTATCCTTCCGACAGTCTAGGGATATTATCGTTTTCGAAGAGATTTACAGATTTTGTTCAAAGTAGTAAAAACGGCACAATTTTCTTCAGTCTCGAAGACACCCCAGCGACGCGGTCGAGTGGAGAGTATCGTCCTTCGAAATTTTTGTAATGGCACACATTATTTTGTCAGGTAGTTTCCAGGGATGTTCCGAACATAGTTTGTTCTTAATGTACAAATTTTCCAGAAAAAAATGCTTCAACCCCAAGCTTGATTAGATTTATTAATGACCACTAACAACTGCCTGCTTCAGTGCCCCATGGTCCATTCACATGCAGTCGGGTCCGGCAGCCCTGTACTGCAAATGGGCGCCGGCGGGCGCCGGCCGCCGCCACCCTCCGACGCCCCGGTATTAATGAGCTATAAATCACTCGAGCTTGGGAGAAAGCGAAGAAAAATACAATTTAGTCCATAGTAGACAGAGTGCAGTGGATATGTTAAGGCTATAAAGCAGGGGACCATTTTCTCACAACTTTCACGTTTTTTCATTTTTGTGATTTTCATGGGGAAAGATTTCTGAATACACAATAAGCGAAGCCAACTCTTCCATTTTCTGCTATAGCCATTTATCTTTCGTGGAGCAGTCCTTTACGGCGGAGTTACTCTCTCCCGGTTTCCCTCAACTTTGAAAAAGTGGTTTTTCACTATTACTTACACTATTACTATTACTTACACTTACACACTTGCACTTATCGTAGTTTATCTTCGAAATTTATGCAAAACGTTGCCGGATGCCTTCCTGGACTACCCGAAGGAGATCACGGGGGACGTTCCAAGCAGTGAACCCCAAACACTGCGATACTTAACTCTGGATCTCCAACGGAGTGGAACCAGCGATAGGGACAGATTGCAATCTGCCACTCAAACCACTGAGCCATCCGGGCTACTTTTTATGTTGGAGTTTGTCAGATGACTGCAGTAGCCGTGGGCAGCATACTATATGTATTTGCAAAACGGGGTCACAGGGCAGGATTCGATCCCTGACCACCACAACGTCGATCATCCGCTCAACCCACTGAGCTATGCGCGCATGCGGTGCAACATACAAATAGTGTCCACTCTTACCGTAACTTATCTTAGAAATTTATGCAAAACGTTGCCGGATGCCTTCCTAACCCTATGCTTAAGAATGAGTTTAAGGCTTAGGCTTAGGCTTCACAGGAGTGGCCCCACCCAACTCCCTTTTCACCTAAATTTCTAAGATAAACTGCGATAAGTGTAAGTGTAAGTAAGATTGGACACTATTCGTATGTTGCATCGCGTGCGCGCATAGCTCAGTGGGTTGAGCGGATGATCGACGTTGTGGTGGTCAGGGGATCGAATCCTGCCCTGTGACCCCCTTTTGCAAATACATATAGTATGCTGCCCACGGCTACTGCAGTTATCTAACAAACTCCAACATAAAAAGTAGCCCGGATGGCTTAGTGGTTTGAGTGGCAGATTGCAATCTGTCCCTATCGCTGGTTCCACTCCGTTGGAGATCCAGAGTTTAGTATCGCAGTGTTTGGGGTTCACTGCTTGAAACGTCCCCCGTGATCTCCTTCGGGTAGTCCAGGAAGGCATCCGGCAACGTTTTGCATAAATTTTGAAGATAAGTTTAAGTGTAAATGATAGTAATAGTGTAAGTAATAGTGAAAAACCACTTTTTCAAAGTTGAGGGAAACCGGGACAGAGTAACTCCGCCGTAAAGGACTGCTCCACGAAAGATAAATGACAGCGGTAGAACTACTTCGCAATGGATATGGAACAATTTATACGGATTTCAATTATTTCTGAGGATCCCGAATTGGATGAGCTTTATTATTCAGATGGGATAACTGAAGTACTGTCTCCATCTCTAGAAGAATAACGGCCATTTTTGTATTCGCGAAGCAGTGTACTATAGCAGAAAATGGAAGAGTTGGCTTCGCTTATTGTGTATTCAGAAATCTTTCCCCATGAAAATCACAAAAATGAAAAAACGTGAAAGTTGTGAAAATGGTCCCCTGCTTTATAGCCTTAACATATCCACTGCACTCTGTCTACTATGGACTAAAATTGTATTTTTCTTCGCTTTCTCCCAAGCTCCAGTGATTTATAGCTCATTAATACCGGGGCGCCGGAGGGTGGCGGCGGCCGGCGCCCGCCGGCGCCCATTTGCAGTGGGCTCAAATCACAAAGCTCAAAATGCGAGTTTATAATAATTTGATGAAACTTCTCGAACCACAAATGTTCATCATATTTCTCAGTCATACCTACAAGTGAATTCATCATTAATCTTTCAATCCATCCGAGCCTTACCCTGCAAGCTGAAGCCACATATTCCAAAGCTACACAGTTTTTTTTTTCAGCTTTCCAGTGGATTCCCAAAAAATTCCTTTTGAAACCAATACAGAGATATCCAAAAGTTTTCATTGCTGGACATGGTATTGCATCGACTGAATACAAGACGGGAAAGTGTAAGGAATACGTGTTCCACTTGGCCTGTGTAAAACTATGTATTCCTAACAAGGTACCAATATCCAAGTGTAAACTTGCATCGAATCACCTTTGCATGGACCTCTCTTTGATGAAGCACTAAATCCTAAAGAGTGGGTGTTGGTTTAGTCCATGTAAACTAGGACAACAGGCCTAAATATAAAGCTGGTCCTCTTTATAAACTTTTTAGTAGTTCATGAAGGCTGTTTTAATGTGCCATGCACACAGAAAAGGATCATATGCTACCCTTCTGGATTACGAGCGACGTTTTGAAACTGAGCAAGTTCATAAATTTTTCGTTGGTTAGACTCTCTACCTTATAATTCAGGTTACGAATAAAGTACACTATCAACAGCACACGATACATATGTTCAAGCGTTCAGCCGCAAGCAATCATCTCGATAGTTTTTCCTGTGCTCGTTCCTCTATTTCGAACAAGGATTTTCCAGTAGAAATAAATCGTCTTTTCCCTATATAGTATCAGTTGTTTTATCCACGAGAAGAATCGTTGTTATTTGGTCTAGGCACATCAGAAGTTCGGACAAAAACTGATGGATTTTGAAATAGAAATTGGACTAAAAATCTCGGGATGTGCTAGTTGTGCTCACTATTTTTTTGAGGCTGAGATCTACCTTACTAACTGGACTTGTTTACCAGTTGTAGCCGATAAATAGGTCCGATCTATCCACCTTGTGTACCGTGGGTGTTCACACTGGAATCTGGGAGCGTTCCACTATTTGACATATATAAAGTCCATAGCAGTGCCCTAGTTTCATAAAGTTGTTAAAAGCATTCGAAAATAAGCGTGAACCCCATTATTTCAAGTATGTTCCCCAAAAATTGGGAGGTTCCATCCGTTATCAGCTTCCCTCGTCAACAAGCATGACAATAAATATACAGTAATCTAGGAAGAAAGTCCAAAAATGTTCCTCTCACATAGGGCAATTCGCATCTCTGATTGGTTGACGTGTAACGTAGACCAGTAGGAAGGCTCTGGTATAAAGTTAATCAGATTTTCCAGTTCCATAGCAATAATCTGAGAAAAACAAGGAGAACTAGTTCATGAAAAGGGGGAACTCCCCATCTGTAACCCCATTCCTAGTCATTGAACCGTTCACTTTGTAGTTCCAGTGAGTCCGCATTACCGTCTGCTGGTGATCTGCAATGTTACTCGTTGTTTACGTATTACTTACAATCAGGTAAGCTGCACTTTGTCTAATGGATGTCCTCAGCTCATATTCAGGACGACTCCTGGTAGTTTACACTAGGTAAAATTTATTGTTTATTTTTATTTATTGTTCACACTCTTTTATCATACCGAAATAATGAATATCTAGCCTTACGTGCGAAGAGTACCTCGTCACTATCAACGTCACAAGAATATCACGAGCGGGAAGGATGGAAATGCTGTGGAAGAGACCTCGTTGGTGATTGAACGGTAAAATTTACCTATCACTTAGTTAAGGATAGCACAGATTACCCCGTTCTATACGCCGGCCTTTGCTTAGACTTTTTATTGAATGCTGAGAAAGAGGATAAGCTTTACGGGCGACTGCGATTACCACGGACAAACTTACTGATAAATATGTACTACGCAAAGAGAAGTCGCCGAAGGAGATGCAGCTGATATCCGTGAAAAAGGGTAACTAATCCAAGCCACTGAATGCATCATTGAAAGCTATCACCACTCATTGGTCTAGAATTACCCATCCATCCAATGGGTCCCATGTAGGGGTAAATTTGGGTACGTTAGCATATTCACCATGGGTAGTCTCAGTGATGTATCCAGGCCCGAGTTCTGTGTCATACATAGTGGATCTCACTTTGGCTCCATGGTATGTTTATTCAGCTTCTCTAGCAAATGCCTAGAAACTCTCGTTTGCAACACCCTATATGCTGGAAATGGTTACCACCTCCTCTGTAACTTCAATAGGTGTGCAGTTACAGTATGCATTATGGAAATAATCTCTGTAATTCCGACAACTCAAACAGATACTCGATTAGGCAGTCCTTGTTCTGCTCCCCGTCTGATTAGATTTTCTGCTTAACTACTTGTGTAACGAGTAAGTTGGAACAATATCCGTGGAAATTTCCTCATTTGAGGTATTACCAATACGGAGAAACTAAGAAATTTCAGGAAGGACACAATCCAACTTCGAAATTGCTCAAAACACGCCACAATTCCAGGAAACCCAGACTTTTTGGGTTGGTTACAGAGCGCGGAAAGAGTACCACAACAACGCAAGCCTTTGGCTACCATCCTTTGTATTTCTTTGCTAATTGTGATTCACTAGCAACCATCTCCAAATTAGTCGAAGTTTTCGCGGGCAATATCTTCAAAGAAAGCAATATTCTACTCCATTTTTAGACTTACCTTGTTTTCTCTCATTTTCTTCTTTTTTCTGCTCTTTTTTTTTGTCCTTTTTCTGAGTTTTGTTTTGTTTTCTCAGCAAACCCATTGTTGAGTCTTCCTTTCACAGTTCGTTATTTTCCAATTTCGTCAACTGCTCTAGCGCACATCAAGTGCAATAATAAATAAATAAATAAATATTCCTGGTTATCATGTGTCTGGTTACCTCAAAACCCAGAACCCCATGCAAAAATCCTTTTTAAAACTATTGCTTGGATCGAGTATGTATGTTGTGTGCTGTCGAATTCTGAGCGAATCGAATAAAACTCGAATATTTACCCCAGTGCTCGAATATTCGAGAAAAATTCGAAAATTCGAGACTACCAAAGAGAAACTCGAAAATTCGATGGTTCAATAATGGAAGGGAGCTAAGCGCCATAAGGTGTTGTGGCCAAGTCAGGTAAGGTTTGGCTAGCACTGTGAATGGCAGGTGGATCCCCAGTTCTGCTCCTCTGGTTTAAGCGACATGATTTTGAAGAAATGGTTAAGGGGGCGTAAAAGTCACCAATTTGGTAAGGTAAGGTTACCAGCGCTTCATACAACTGAGAATTGAACAGTTACTGTTAGAATTCAGGTAGAATAAATAGACCTCATTCTCGAGGGATTCACTTATTCTGCAGCTACACCAGCTACGTAGCATACTACCTACGATTTTTATATTCGACGGTGTGTAGCTGGTTTCCATGCACTAACTTACTTGATCTGGTGCCTGTACCCCATAAAAAT
This sequence comes from Ancylostoma caninum, assembly GCA_037903475.1. Lineage (NCBI taxonomy): Eukaryota > Metazoa > Nematoda > Chromadorea > Rhabditida > Ancylostomatidae > Ancylostoma > Ancylostoma caninum. The sequence continues at coordinate 652,590 of JBAJFG010000472.1, read as the reverse complement.
GCATCACATTATTTTTTTTTTATATTTTATTCATCACCATCTAACATCTACACAAAAATCTACACATAAACACACACGCATACACATATTAACTAAATCTAACAACACAACATAATAAATTAACACCAAACCATATATAGAACACGTGAAAACCACGAAGTACAGCCCGCAAAATCATCACATATGTACACCGAAACAGCCAGCACATTAGTTATTTAAGCAGATTTCGAAACTACCATTAAAACCATACGTTTATAGTCAGCCACTTGGACCTCGAGTGAACTCAGCAGCGTTTTCAACTCAATGTTTCGTCGCTCCAGCGCCTCTTTCTCGTCTTTCATTTGTCGCATTTTCTCGACACGTTTTTGGCGTGATCGCTGCGATGCCAGATTGTTCTTGTCGCGCCTGGTTCGATATTCACTGTAGGCAGCATCCGCGTCGAGCGCAGATGAGTCGATGGAATAGGGTGAATATCGAGAGGTCGACGAGCGCATACTGGCTAGAAAGAAAAACACTTAAAAACTATGAGGATAAAAGAAAAACTAGAGGTATAACGCAAAATTTTTTTGAAAATAAAACCCACCAGCAGATAAGTTGCGTCGTCGCTGAGTTCGTTGAGGCGGTGAGGGTACAGGTGCAGGGACATCGCACAAATCGGGAAAGAATTCCTCGATGGGATCGGTGTCCAGAGTCGAAGACGGCTGAGGAGCGGAAGGTTGAGTGGCGGCTGGGCCACTGCTGCTGCTGGGCTGAGTGTGCGGCTGCGGTTCGGTACTTGTGGAGCAGGAGGGCGGGCTGTGCAGGTACGCGTCCAGCATACTGATGTCGCAGTCAAACGCTGCGTCTATATCGTTAAGATCAACTGGATAACCGATGCTCGGCGAACAGCCGGCATAAATTTCGTGCGAGTACGGAGGCGATTCGTAAGAACAGTTCTCGACATGCGGCCAGTCTGTGACGTCAAACTGCCAGTCCGCATTCGGAAAGCGCGCTGCCACATCGTCTGAAATAAGCGGAATTTAATGCAGCATTCAATCCACCATATAAAAAATTTGAAGTTTGAAAATCATTATAAGATGGAACTGATAACTGAATTACTAGATCCCTTCAGCAATCTACATAAAGAAATTTTCAAGCAAGCAAAATTATATCATCATACAAACCAAAATAAATTTAACACAACACATCATTGCCGGTCAAACACTCTTGCATCACAATACACCCCCACCTGGCCTGCCGCGTCGCACCACCTATGCGGCGCGGCAGACCAGCTCGATGCTGCCGTTGTCGGTGGTGTTCCCCACTTTTTTTCCAATCCGAAATATGAGTGAAAACATATGCACATCATTAGTACTGGCAACACCTAACAACAGCACCCATCTGGTCTGCCTTGATGATGCGACGCGGCAGACCAACTGGACAAAGTTTCTAGAGGGCAGCGTTTCCTACCGTTTTCCTTGTTTTTATGTTCAACCCGAAATGCTCGAGTGAAAACATATGCACAACACCACACAGGCAACGCCCAACAACCACAACACACAGCTGGACTGCCGCGTCGCGTAGGTGGTGCGGCGCGGTGGACCAGAAAGGCACTTTTCCGTGGTGCAGTAGTGATTGACCGCTACTGTATTTTCCCACACAACTTACTCACCGTTCATTTTCGACGTGTGGTCGGAAGAATTCATATTGCTCATAGTCACCAAGTTCGTCGAGCTCACAATTAACTCGATACTTGACAGATCTGTCCACTGTTCGCAACAACAAAGACAGCTGCAAGATCGCCAATATTTTCGTCCATACTTCACCAACCTAGCAGACCGAATTCGGATCAACGCACAAACCTGTGATGCTTGTTGTCGTTGTTGTCGTAAGGAGGCTTTGGCGGATGTCCTACTAGCGGGTCTGCTGGCGGGGCTCGAGTATGGACTGCAGGTTCCGGTGAGCGATGGCAAACCGAAAAGGCGTCCGGAGCCGCCGAATTGGCAGACATCCGCCAGAAAAGGCGTCCGGAGCCGCCGAATTGGCAGACATCCGCCACGAGGGCGGATGTGGTGAGTTGACATCTAGCGGAGACCATGTTGTACATTCCGAAGGATAGACAAAGAAGTGATCCTCGGTAGGCTCGTAAGACAAAACGCGAGCTTTTGAAGCCGCGAGCAAAGGTACCTGTAAAATGTTCTATCGGAAAGTGAGATTTTAATTATGAAGTGAAGTTCTTAAATTCCATTCAACATTTATAGTCGCCGCCATCCTTATTTACCCGTGGCGCGATCTCATCAACCGCTTCGCAACCGCAAAGCAGTGCCACAACGACGCATTTTCGTTGCGGTTATAACCGGTTCTTATATGCACAAGACGAACTCTGGCACGTCCTAGCAGTTCCCACCCGTCTCAACCTGTTAGGACCTAAACGTAAGCGTAAAGACGCCTGGAAGCTGTAGTGAACTTGCATCCTGGCAGGACTCAACCTGTTAGGACCTAAACGTAAGCGTAAAGACGCCTGGAAGCTGTAGTGAACTTGCATCCTGGCAGGACTAATTTGTGAATGCGAAGCCGCTCCCCCAACTACACCACGTTTGGATCACGAAGGCTATGAGAGTGTACGGTGTCAGTCAGTCATTCTTGCACCACCAATCACCTCCCAACAGCTCTGTCGCGCCGCACCACCCATGCAACACGACAGAGCATCTGAGCACTGTGGTTGCGGCTATTTATATTGAGGTTGTGTTCTTGCCTTCATCTGGGATTCAAAATGTTAACAAGAACACAAACTAAACATCAATAGCTGCAACTCCATAGTCTGGCTGCTTTGCCGCATCGCATAAGTGGTGCGCTGCGGCAGAGCAAATGGGCGGTATTCTGTGGTGCAAAGATGATTGACCCACACCGTACAGGGACGTCAATCACGATCACTACTCCCGCAGCCTGGAGCGCCGCAGTACCCACGCGGCGCTGGCGAGGCAGCACTCGAAATCCACAGCATCCAGCAGCGCCACGTAAGTGGTGCCACGCTCCAGGCCGCGGGAGTAGTGATCGTGATTAGGATAATTTATACTAGCTGCGTGCGTCAGTCGCGCATCAGTCGCACGCATTCATTTGCAAGGGATTTTCCATGAAGACCGGTCAACGCGACATCTACATCCTCAATGAAAAGAACGCGCGGCTGTCGCGAGGTCGTAAACGCGTGCGTCTGAGCTGCGACTGCGATGCGACTGCTATGCGACTGGGCCCTATTCTTCATCATATAGACGCACGCGCGTCAAGGGCAATTTATACTGGATGCGTGCGACTGACGCGCGTGCGACTGACGCGCGTGCGTCTATATGATGAAGAATAGGGCCCAGTCGCATAGCAGTCGCATCGCAGTCGCAGCTCAGACGCACGCGTTTACGACCTCGCGGCAGCCGCGCGTTCTTTTCATTGAGGATCTACATGCCGTGTTGACCGGTCTTCATGGAAAATCCCATGTAAATGGATGCGTGCGACTGATGCGCGACTGACGCACGCAGCTGGTATAAATTACCCTTCAGTCGCACGCATTCAGTATAAATTACCCTATTGACGTCACCTGTACACTTGCACTATTGTCCAGCGGGTTAGTTTATCCACAGTCAACTCCTAAGAGGTTGATAAATGAAACCTCTCTAAAATACCTCGATAAGGCCCTATTCCAGAAAAAACTCCTGAACAGCACTATTATACTCCCTTATAAGTATAACTAAAGAAAAAACCTATCGTTTCGCTGAACTTTTTTTCCGCCAAACAGGTTGTTATGATGGAATTTGACCAAATTATGACCTGACGTTTAAGGTGACCTAACTAAACCTGGAAACCACCAATGAATTCAGTCGAGTTATGAAGTTCTGAAAAATCTAGTTGAAAACCAGTTACGCTAGAAGGTGAGCAAGTTACTCCATCCAGGTCCCCCCTAGGCTACAAGACGAGTTTCCATGGAAACCCATATTGGCATAGACAGAACTTTTAACATAATAGTAACCTAACCACTATTCACAATTACCACGCGCCAAGTGGATCTCATGACCTGATATTGAGGTACCAGTTCTTGTTATTCCCCCTAAAATTATATTGCCGGAGTCACTTCGACTGCACCTATACGGCTGCGGATACACTCTCCGAGTAGTATAACATGTAGCATTGCTGGTGACTTTATTTTCAATACGTATTGATTGAGGGCAAGCAGTCGGATTACCCACAATCAATACGTATTGAAAATGAGGTCGACGGGGTGATGGTGAGCTAGAGGCTATAGTTTTACCAGAACAGAATAGAGGTCTAGAGCCACCTAATACTATAGGATTCCTCTATGATACCCTTTGCAGATTTTAAAACGCCTATGCGCCAGACAACCACTCTTGCGGTGCGGTCACGTGCGGCCATCTTGACCTACAAATCGACAAGCAGTTGAATCACTGTGTGCACATAGTACCGTTCTCATATACCGTCAAAAGCTACCTCTATTGTATTATACCGTATGATTAAAGAAGAAAATCCATTATTTACTGACTTTTCCAAGCATCACTCACCTTGTTAACGGTACGCGACGACCGGTACGCTTGTTGGCGAACCTAGGACGCTTGGGAGTTTGACGGTCACGCGGGACCTTAAGGCGATCCCGAAAGCCTGCAATGTAAACTTTTACTGCGGTTGTCCAAAACCACAACCAAAGAATACGACCGATGCGTACGCGAAACGGCGACGGAATGAAAATGACGGCGAACAAACAGGGTTGGGAAGATTGCGCCGGTATGACTCAGCGAACGGCGCCGACCTCTCATCGATCCACAATGACGCGCTAAGCACACTTTGGCGAATGGTTCGGAAAAAAGGCCAAAGATGGGTATAAATCATCTCGTAAAGAGTTATATGGCCTGAGTAATCCAAGAGGAGGTGTGGAAAACTGCTTTAGAAAAAATTTGAGCTCTTAAATTGATGAAACCCAGTGGAATTTGGTGACTTTGCCAACTTTTCAATCTTTACCCAGGGCGGACAACTGCCGTTTATGGCTAAAACATCCCTGAACTAGTTAGAGACGCAGTAGTTTTCAATCGATAACCGCGCCGCGTGTTCCGAGTCTGTGAATGCACCACAAGTCAGGAATTTCTGACTGAACCAGAAATCCAATAAGTAATCTGTTAACTCTGGGTTTCATTACTTCAAATTTTGATTCGGTCATAATTCCAGGATTTTCCCTTGTGCCTAGTTGCATAAATATGTCACAAGTCCAGAAGATGCAAAGCCGAAAATTTCTTCTTCCAAGGCAAAAATCCTAGTCTTCCGTGCTCAACTCACTTTTGTTTTTAATTTAGTCGACTATGGGTGCTCAAAAGAAATAGCACTACAAAATGAGGAGATATTAGAAGTCAGAATGATTGAGGGAGAGTCCAGTGTCCAAAATGGGACCCAAAACAACAAAACAGTACCGATTTGACATTTGGTGTAGTTGCACAACAAGTGGTTTGCTCAACGCCTAGCCGAAGGATAAAACACTTTTGATGGTTTGGACGAGAGCCAAATTTTTGACGTTTGGATTTGGCTCAATTCCAATTCGAAAAGCGATCAATAAGGACCTGTCCTTCTCGGGGTGTACTTATTAGCGCGGGAACTGGTTTAGTTAAACAGCATCAGGCTCCAATGACGAAATCGAAAATCTTCCACTTAGGCATTCACCTCGGAGTAAACACCGCGTTGCAATACGCGCGCGAGCTGATCCATTCCAATAGATCAAATTCTCAGTCGAAAGGCTACATGCGAGTGGTTTCTAGCGGTTCGGACGTACTCCTTCGATTGAGAAGATCTTTTGGAATGGATCGGATCGCGCACGTATTGGGACGCGATGTCTACTCCGAAGTGAATGCCCTGTAGATGTAGAACGGCAAAATCGAACCGTGGGAGTTGAGCAATTTGTGCAACTGCACAACGAAAACAGAATAACACTACCACAAGAACCGAGTACATCTGTACCCCATGGGCCCTGTAGTTGTTCACTGTTTACAAGTACCAAAACCAAGAAACCTACTACAACCTATGACAGCAGCTGATGAAATGCGGGTACGGCCGAACGCTCCGCGCCGGCCCCGCCCCGATTGCACAATATTTCGCAAGCGCTCGCAATCGACCAGAGACCAGCGGAGACGCAGACGACGAGCGCGACGGCGAGGCAGTGCTACATCTGTGGAGACGCAGATGACGACATGTGGGGTAAAAAAGTGCACGCTGGCGTCGTTGGCTGGTCACCAAGCAACCGTCAACCACTTGGCTCCGTGGACAAAAGCTTCGAATGAATCATTCATGGAAATGGGTGGAAGGATCGGAGGTTATGGTGGACGGCGAGGATTTATGGAAGGTAAAAGGCTGCGTTTGGATGGGAATATGTCGGTGATTTTATACTACACTGAAGGCACAAATCATATGTGGTCGATTATAAAAACCTTAGGTACAACACATTTCAAATTAATTTCTCTATGGTGCGCCGAGAAGGTGCAACCACCACGCTACTAACGCCGCAATGCGTTAACACATTGTGGACAATGTGATGCACACGGTGCATCACTGCATTCGATCTTCGTGTGGCCACGTGATGCACATGGTGCATCACGCCATTCCTGTGCGTTGAAAAGTGCATCTTTTTCGACGGTTCTTTCACGAAATTAGAGTATTCAATGCAGTGAACAACATATCAAATGGGCCCGGTCAGAGCTCTTACTTTAGCAGAAATCACGAAACAAGTACTTCTAACCCTTCATTGCTGTACCTTTAAAGAGTACAGTATACTTCGGATTAAGCGGATTTGAGCGTAAACTTCCAATTTCCATATTGAACGGCAAACATCAAAGATCTGGTTCACTACCAACCAGTTGCGCCCATTTCCATGCGTTCCGTTCCTCTCCAATTTTTCTGGGTTTGCAGCGTCTATTGAAGCGGACCATAATTAGTACTTCTTTACTGCTATTTATTTTACAAGTAAACATGTGAAAAACCAATTATTAAGAGAAAAAAATCTCATTTAAGACTAAGAATTGCCAATCCCTGCGTAAAATGGGCCAGAAATGTACTCCGGAAGCAAAATCATTTGAATTACAATGGATGACGTGTGTCGACGTGCGTGATTCCATTGCGCCAACATAAAATTCAAAAAAAAAGTCCTGCTGTACGTTTACGTTTATCCTGTGTATTGCCACATGAGAAGCAAAAACAACAATAAAATGACCGCTTTTTTTGGGTTTGGAGCCAGATCATCAGTGGAAAACCCATAGATGTATTTTTACGAGCAAATCCTGCTACATAATAAATTGCTGAGCCCTGTGAGTCATCACGCCGGCGTCACTCTGCCGCCGATGACTCATTGTGTCCAAATGTTCACGAATTGCCCTTTTTCTGCACAATAACAAAACATTTCAAGGTTATACCATGTGAATGTGCCGAGAGAGCACAGAATAAGAATTTAATAGTTCCACACTACAAATCATAGGATAAAAATAACAAGAAATAAAAGGGTGTAGATTTATCCATGGACCTTTTAATTTTCTAAATTAATTTCTTCACATGGAAGCTATATATCCAGAAATTTTACTGGCTTTCAACTGGAGAAGGTTCTCCAGTCTCGCCATCCATGTTGATATGGGAGATTATAAAGCACGATTCGCTCAATACATATGTATTTAAATATAGTCTGTTCCAAACGCGACGATAGTTGAGTAACCGTGCGGACAGCCTGCTTTTCTCTCATTCCTCTCCAACTGCTGCACACTTTCCCGCGTTCTTTATATCTCTGCTGTTTTCCCAACTATTGTCACTGGTGGAACGCACTATACAGTACGCGGTCTATCCGCGTTCTACGCGCTATCAGTCTCTTGCAGGTTTTATAGTACCCTATCCAAAGAGCTTATTTTGCTACCACCGTCAGCTCGCTCCAACTATCTGTGACGGAGCTTTCTTACGCTTGAAACAGCTGGATGTTGTTTAACTAAGTAGGCCGTCTCCGGTTAACACCCAATCTAAACCCCGCTAGGAGTAATAAAATGTAGGTCTTCCGACCAAAGCTTTCAGCCGAACAATATGTATTTAAACACATGTGCTCCTCGTAGTAACAGGGAGCGCCTCAAGACACGAATATAAAATAAAGTGAAAGGAGAAAATCGCCAACAAAGTCAGGAAAGTCGTCTTTGGAACGTTCAGTAGTCCGTGTGAAGCAGCGACATCCCTTAGACTCTTTATTTCACGCTTTATTCTTAGCACCCAGACAAACTTTCGGAACTTCTGCGGGTGACCCGACGGAAGTTCCGTATAAGCTCCGCGGAAGTTCCGAAATGGCTCCGCGGAAGTTCCGAAATCGAACAAGAGTGATGTAATTCGCGCATTATGGAGGCAACCATAACTCGACTAACCATAACTCGAATAATAAGGTAAAATCGACCAACACGGAGTTTATTTTTTAGATATTTTTTATTTTTCTTATCTATTTTTTATTTTTTATTTTTAAGTTTGGAGTGATTAACACCTCCACGCGTGACGATGCCAAAAATTGTAGGACCACGTATCTCCAATTACTCCACTACCAGTTTCGTTTTCTGAAGATGAGCTACAAGCAGGTCTGCCCTCTTCAAGCAGGTCTGCCCTTTGACTGTGCTACGTATCCTGACTGTGCTACATATCTGCGTCAGGTTTCAAAATCATTGATAACATGGAAAAATTATAATATGGAAAAATTCCCCTTTGGTAAAAATCTGTCAGATTTTCGTATTTATGGGAATAATCCCAGGGATACGTTTATCTGACACGAGCTTTACCCGAAATTCGACATTACGGATGTCATTATTGGGGCATTCCGAAGTGAATTTCAAGGAAAAAATAGCGTAATTTTCGTATTCTACCACGGCTTCTTATTTGGCTAGCCAAAGTCAATCAAGAACACATCGGAACTACAAAAACTGGGCGAAAACATGTCATTTGATCTGTTAGTTTCTTGGATCATTCTCTCGAACTTCTGCGGAAGTTCCGAAGCTATTTTTTCTCTCTGCGTCTCCATTCGGAACTCCCGCGGAACTTGCGCGGAACTTCCGGAAAAAGCCGATGAATGACGTCATAATTCCGCGGAATCTCCGAAAATCGGGCTCCGATAGTAAATCAGGCTCCACGGAAGTTCCGAAAGTTTGTCTGGGCAAGTAAGGTCGCTAGAACTTTGCTTTTTGCCTTTCTGAGGACTCAAACAGCAGGAATTCCAAAAGTACTGTAGTTGAAAATCTATTTTGAGTTTAGATATAATAATTTTGAGGAAATTCGTATCGTGTACTTCCAGAAGTTCCCTAAGTTTCGAAGTAATTCCGGTCAAAACTCATTAATATCATTCAGGATAGGATAGGCGGATACCATCCAATTCCTGCGAAGAATTCCAGTGAATTCCAGGATCTTGCACTTACTTTCTGTACTACCTCTTCATCACAGCACCTTCGCTCGAAATTCATGAGTTATCTGCCGGTGTAAAATTCAAAAAGTTATCAACATCAGTTTTTGGGTTGTCTGATGACGCGCGATTACGTCGACGTCGCAGCAGCCTGTTCGCGTAATTTTCTCACTTTTTCATGGCTTGTTCAACGCAACTCTGTCATATCAACACAATTTGAAGTCTTTTTTATTATAACTTAAAAGTGTGCATGTAAGTTTGTACTTCTCATCTACTCTGCCGTCTGGCGCACTCTCCTATCGTCATTCAGGGACAAAGTAGTGATAAGCACTTTCTGCTATACGTGCAGTTTTCTTCCAGCACGTCATTACTCCATTAGAGGTCAAATGAAAATTCATGTTTTCCGGTGTTTTACCCTACTTGCGGATCCACCCCCTGTGGCTGATAAAACAAGTATGGTCGATCTGTCTCTATCAAGATAGTAACGATAAGGAAGAGAACGAGGGTGGGAAGGGTGCGGAGAGTAGGGCATTTCACAGCTTTTTATGCTTTCTTACTGGAGTTGTACAGTTCATCTTGATTCTAATATGGAGCACCAATTTCATTTGGTGTATGAAATAAATAAATAAATAAACAAGCAAACTTTCAAGGATCACAAGAGATTTTAGTCGGTAATTCTGGATAAATCATTCCAAAAAGTTCCGTACCATGAACTACAAACTACGCAGAAAGGCTGTTTCTGGGAACGTTATCTTCCAACGAGGTCTTCACAACTCCTTATCAAATACCAGCCGTTCAATTTTTCTTCCCACCCTGGCTCGTGCTCAAACGCTATTTCCCAAATTATTCAACGTAATAGAGAATTTCCCAGGATTCCAAAACCTTCAAGACTTCATTACAACTTCTACAATTTACAATAGGACAGGCATCAAGACTAACTAAGGAACAAGAACCTAGAAGTGCTACTATTCTGGGCATTCGCTTCGAACAAGTTAACATGAGCTTAATAATACACCGTAGATCTATGTAGCTAAAACCGTCGTAAATGACTAAGAAGCACCTAAGGACCGGGTGAGTACATGCATATACAGGAGTGCAAGCAAAAATCGAGTAGAGGGATTCACAGGAGATCATTTTTAGCCGCTAGCGAATGCCGGCGGCTCTTTGTTGGACTGAATTTCGAATCGATCCATGAGATTGCGTAAGAGGCGGTAGGCCAGTGCTCCATCTGGGCACGTGGACGCTCCCTATAATGTGCACTTGCACGACACATCATGAAACTCTTCAGAAAACTTTAATTAATAGCAAATTTCTGTTTCAGAGAGAAATTTCAGCATATTTTGTGAGCAATGTAAAGTGGACTTCAATGGCGGTGGCCAATCCGCGGCCTCAAGAAGCACGCCGCGCAACCGCGCCGCCCGTAATTGTAAACGATGTTTTCTGCTGCTGTTATGCTATATCTACAGCTTTTCTATCCGTTTTCAAGGATTTTTTTTTACCAAATCGGGAAGAAAGCTACTAGAAATAGCATTCCAACAGTAGACGACACCTGTCCCAGCGCGCGCGGCGCGGTTGCGCTGCGTCCTTCTCGAGGCCGCAGATGGGCCACCGCCATTGCCGTCCACTGTAGGTAATCAATATTTGCCGAACAAATAAGCAGAACTACAATTTGTGAAAAGAAAGATGCCTTGAATCCCCACCAGATCTCGTTTCAACCGCTGGAACAACGCTAAAAGTTGTTCCTTTCGTCTCTTAGTGATCATATCATAAAGTGATGGATTGAGCGACGCATCTAGCATTGTAATTACGACACATTTCTGTTTGTTGTCCTGCAAAAAAACTCAAATCAGTGCGACAGGCAGATTGAGGCCAAAATGCTCACATAGAACTGATAAGGACATCAGCAACGAAAATGACACCCATTTCAAAATAAAGAAACCGGAAGGAAATTCGAAACGACTTTTCGGTTGACAGTGTTCTATTCAGATTCTACCAATTATAATGAGTTTCCTACCATGGAAATCCTGAATCCCCTATGTATCTTACAATTAGGCTATCGTCATAGCGACAATCGGTACACCCGGCTTCCAAATTGGCCAAATTTACCGTAGGCTACTTAAAACCGAAGATCAGAGCTATCGGTAGATGAATGAGATGCGACTTGAAAACACCTTTTTTCTTAGAATCGTTTCTGAGAGTTTCACATTAGAAGAATCTCCAGGAGCTCCTTACCGCATTGCGTAAGTGACTCTGTGCGAAACTGCCGAAAAACTCGTTTTCAATCCCTAACTTCTGGGGAGCATGTGGGTGGAGCCAAAGCGAGACTACGGGGTTTGCGCCCCAATCACTCTTATTGCTTACCAATGAAGCGCACCTTCTATTCTTCAGGGGAGGGGGGAGGGGGTGAATTAGAGATCAGAGACTCCTATGAAAGGTACAAATTCTCTCAAAACATGCGTTTCTGGGAGTGCGTCATTCAGAAATCTCGTCCTCCTGCTTAGCTCCGCCCTGGCTCCGCCCGCAAGTTCCACAAGAACAGTGGCTCAAAAACGGGGTTTTCGTCAACTCTACTGGGAATCAAGCATACCACTGTAATCAGCAGCTGATGGAGATTCGTTTCATGTGGAAACCCCGAAAACAATTTTATAGTGATTGTGGAAAGAGATGATCTTCGGAAAAATCTTAATTTTCCAATTTGCGCATCTGCCATTTCGTCTCAGAGGGCTAAGTGCATATGAATACGGCACAGCAAAACACCAGTGACTATCCCTAGTGACTACCACAAGAGGTGAATTCTTATTTAATGCGGCTTCAACGCCAAAAAAAAACCGACAAAAGCACCAACTTTTTCGTAAACATCCATAACATCCTCGAGAACATCTACGATTACTCCTAGATGTGCATCAACAAAGTCCATTTCGGAAAGCTTATCCTGAAGAAAACGAGAATTACTGACTCCTCATTCAAAGCCTTGAACTGTAATCTTACCAGGTTGGCCGGCTCACACTCCGCTCTTTCAGATATATGTATGAGAAGAGAGCTTAACAACGATAGGCAACACGAAGGATCAACCATCGAAAGACGTACACAATCGTGGCATAACTTTAAATTCGTAAGATCATCTGAAACACTTGGAGAACGTTAAAATAGCCGTCATAATTGGGTTAATGAAAGGTAACTAACCTGATATAAGCGAGAAAATATTAGAGAACTCGACCAATGCTGCTCTTTTGGTTAGTGAAGAAGCATTAAGAATCTGAATACATACTTTCATAGTGAAAATAGTGGTCGTAAGGAAAAAAGTGCGCAAACTAACATTTTCAATAGCCAGACTAGCTTTGTTATGTAGAGCACAGCACGTATTCTTGTCTAGTAAAAGGCGGCAAATGACGAAGATGAGTATCGATCGATCCACAGGAGATTGAGAACGTAGATCACAGACTGTCAGTAAATCGAGAACGCGACAAACCTTAAAGCCAGATGTAGAGCATGTTTTAGCGATTCAGAGAAAACAGTGAGAAAAATGGAGTTCCTTCGATCTTGACCTTATTTTTTACTCACTCGTTACCATCTTGATAGGGATGCGTCAGTGGTATTACCAAGGGTAAATGGGTTAACGCTCCAAAATTACAGGGTTAAACTTACGATATTGACTCGCTTACCCTGGGTATTCTCAACAATGCATACCAATTCTATTCAAACTAGGTATGAGTACCTTAAAGCGACCAGGAGCCCGAATACAGCGTTGGATGGTTGGGCAATCTCATAGTCAAGGTTACAATTACCTATGGGTAGCGGCTTCGCAGGTAAAAGCATTATGAAACAAGTGAATAAGACAAAATAAGCTTGTTTGAAACCTAATTTACTATTCGACACATTATTCGAAGGATGGATAATACCACTCCCACGGGATTACTCATAGGTAGCAACTGAGTGTTGACAAGGTGACACATGGCTAGAGATGCTGATGGGTAGTAAATTCAGGTACGTCGACACGTTTACCACGGGAAACCCCAATGACGCATCCGGGCCTTGGGAGGGAAAAGTGAATAAACTCTATGAAAACTTGAAATTCAACATAGCATCGACCAAACCTGAAATACTGCCAGTTCAGCCCGCTCATTTTCAGGCAAAACCGGCAGTTTGGCTTGCTCTAACCGCTCCCTAATGTAACGTTCGGCGTGTGGGAAGATTTCGCCTCCAGGCACAACATCGCTCACTGAGCATTGCGCGGCATGACACAGCCAGGCCAAACACTGTAAATTAGCAAAAAAAAAACTGAAGTTCTCCTAACGAAAACACAAAAAATGAGAGGGAACCCACAACGTGCATGGCGGGACCTACTCCACTATGTTCGGAAGTGGTGTTTCGTCTCGCTTGAACTACGGATCTCAAGCTGCGATTAAATATATCTAAAACATATTCAGAGCCGACGCCAAGTACGGAACCAACTGAAGAATTGCGATACCATTCATGAGGTAGCTTTTGGAACCCATCAATACCATATCCATTGAACACACGCGACCGTTCAGCAGAGACCGATCATTCGCCGAAGTCAATGCGTGATCTTCAAGCAAAATCGCCATACTCTAGCAAGATTTCGATGGACAATGATGATAACAGTGAGCGCTCACGTTCAGAAGTAGAGCAAAAGATGCTTAGTTTCTCCCTATCCCCGTTAACTGTGACCCTGTCGTTGGATATCGTTTTGAATGCATCGCTTGCCATAAAATCCTTGGCAGATTTTATTGTTCTTCTCATGTTCCGACAAACAGCCGGAGAATCCCGATCTGAGGTCCTGCAAGGAAACAATAAGAACGAAAGTGAAAGTGTTGTCCATTGCTCGCCACACTGACGCTCTTTGACCGCTCAATTCAGCGTCTGCGTATAAAAAATTAACATGCTTGAATTTTTCACGATGTATATCAGCGGATTCAAAAAATATCCAACATATTCTACTCAGCCTGCTCCACCCCCCCCCCCATCACCCACGATTCAGAGCAATTGCATCTCTTGCAGAAAAATAAGAAATTCCACAAAAGATGATAAACCCCGGGATGAACTCCACTCGCGCCGTATCGCTCTGATTGTCTGTGCACCCCTACATACTACTAATATCACAATTCTCCCGCATCCTGTTCACCCCCGTCCGAACACGTACCGCGGCGCGTGCCAATGGGTCCACTTTAGTGGAATCGCCTGTAGACCATAGCAGTTCTTGGTATTACTTCCCGAAGCTCTAAAGCAACTTATATATTGGTCCTACTCTTGTGGTGAATATGCATCAGAAATATTGTGAGAGGAGATGATTCGTTCCAATGCTAATCAAGCTACCATGATATGGAAAACACAATATCATCAGCATATGAGCAAGCTATCATGTTTTCGACTTGATAAAAACTGTGTATGTAATAATGAGAGAGAGGGAGAAAAAATACTCAAATTGAGGGAAAATCCAAAAGTTCCTCTAAATACGAGACTTGTCTCTCAACAACTTTTCTCAAATGGTAATCGTCTAAGATGTCAGCGAATAAACTTAGGAATCAAAAAGATCATAAGCTTATCCCAGCTTACAGAAGTGGGGCCTGTAGTTAGTGGGAGTGACATTTCCCCAACATTTCACATGAAAATACTTATTTTACTTTGCTCAAATCGCTCTCATGCACTGAGAAAAAAAGGAACAACAGCATACCCTGGCTGCGACTCGTCTAACGTGGTGTTAAACGCGTAACTATCCCTGCTGTCCTCCAACAACGACAAATTTTCTAAATCCTCCTCAAACATCGACTGCTTGAACTCTGCTGTGTGTGCATTTTTCAGAATATCTTCCACCTCTGTAGACATTGTTCGTCTGAATTATTGATAAACTATACAACTGATGTAAATTATATAGCAAGTTGTGAAGGTAAAGTGCGTTACACACCTAAGCCACGTTGTACTTTTGAAATAATCGGGATTTATGGAACAACAAGACGTATAATCAACAAAAACACTTGAACAATAGACATAAACAACGCAAATTTGAATTAATTACACATACAGATCAATTATTGCTGACGTCACGAATAACATCCATTATACTTTGATGCCGTCGTTCAGCCAAGGCAATCATGGAAGACAGGAGCTGATCGTCTTTTATGACACCACGGGTTCGCAAAAGTAGCACGTTTTTACCATCTATTACCATCGAAACTTTAGTAGCACACTGTTGCACAAGCTCTTGCGGCGGATCCACGAGAACCTGAAGTATGATAAAAACATGGCATCTTCACACAAGATCGATTTGTGCGAAATGCGCGCGTCAATCGCAAGCACTTTTTTGTGAGATGTTTCCCACCGAAGCCGGTAAAATTGGCCTACACAAAATGAATGAGAACATCGCGCGACCGTGCAAAAAGTCACGAAGCCGCAAACGCGCGCGTGTGTCTTCACGCATTCTTCAATGAATGTACAGTCACACGAGCGACGGACGCACGCATCTACTATAAACTGTCCTGTATGAGCGTGACACACAGTGGTCGTCAATGGCGGTGGCTCATTCGTGTCCTCGAGCGCGACCGCGCCGCGCGCGCCGGGATCGATGTTGTCTGCTGCCGGAATGCTATTTCTAATCTTTTACTTCTCGATTTGGTCAGAAATCCTTGAAACCTGGAAGAAAATCTGCTGGATATAGCATAACAGTGGCAGAAAACATATTTTAGGACGCGCGCGGCGTACTTCTCGAGGCCGCGGATGGGCCACCGCCATTGACGTTAACTGTACACGAAACGAAGTAAGAAATGAATAAGAACAAATGCATGAACAACCAACCTTATCTTTATCTTGTTTCGAGTTCCGGAATAGATAGAATGTTAGTGCTACTGGAAAAGTTGTTAAATCCAATGGTGAAGTCTGAAATATTTGGAATTGTTTCCGCTAGAGACCTAAACACAGCTCTCGAATGTCTTACCTCCTTCGAAACAGTGATTTCCTCTCTTTGGATGGGAGACTCATCTTCTTTGGCATGGGCTAGCTTAACTTTTGGTAGCCGCACGTTTGAAAGCGCTGCAGAAGAGGCGCATACTACAGCATCAGGCACAAAACCATCAGAGTTTAGGATCTGGAAAAAGGTATACGTAGTACGGGAACAGTTATATCAGCTGCAAATATCAGTGCCTAGCCTCTTGGTAAAGAGCTGGACTATGAATGTTTACAGTGAAACATCAAAAACCAAATTTCTTATTCAAAATGTACAGTGGACGTCAATGGCGCTGGCCCATCTGCGGCCTCGAGAAGTACGCCGCGCAACCGCGCCGCGGGCGTCGCGAACGATGTTCTCTGCCGCTATTATGCTATATCTAGCCGCTTTTCTACCCAATCTTTGAAATTTTTGACCAAATCGGGGTGCGGGTCCTTAGTTACCCGTGGCATCTGGCACGAAGGGAAGCGGGCGAGCTCTGCAGTCACTGTCGGCACTAAGACATCAATGCAATGCTTTAATTTTGGTAGTGATTGTCATGATGAAGTAATAAAATCGTTCTTGGCCACTTCTCTCACCTGTTTGCTTTTTTTTTCTTCAAAAAAATGTTTTGAAGAGCCTTGCCCTTACTTTTGACTATTTTCGGTGATAAATCTTTTTAGAATTCATTATCCTCCCTGAATCTTTGATTCCACAAATTCTCATGTAATGGGAAGGACTTAGAGTTTTCTGAGAGCTAAAAGATAGTTCTTAACGCAGAGATATTTGCTATGATCGGTCTATGCAGCAGGCCTCGCTGCGGCTGCACCTAACGTCTCGGGTAACTAAGTGCCGCCTCCCACCAAATCGGGAAGAAGGCGGCTAGAAATAGCATCCCGGCAGCAGATGATACTGATCCCGGCGCGCGCAGCGCGGTCGCGTTGCGTCCTTCTCGGGGCCGCCGATGGGCCACCGCCGTTGATGTCCACTGTATGTATATTCTAAAGAAACGAAAACGAACACAATGTAATAAAACCAAGAAATTGGACAAAAACCTAATCGAACGAACCTGGATGTGGAGAGAGAGTTCCCAAGTAAGAGGAATAGTGTCATCTGTGCCCTTTGCTACAAACATCGATCGTGGAAAAAGGGCCTTATTAGCAAACAACTTATTCAGGATGTCTGTGATGTCGTTGATCTCCACCTTAAAGTTTTTCTCATCAATTTTCGTGAAATCGATTACCTACAAATCCGAAAAACATGGGAAAAAAATGAAAAGACAACATTTTTATAAGCACCGTACCTGCGAAACTGAAGCACATGCTTCGATTTCCGGAGCTATAAGCGGTCCATCGTGAGTCAATGCCAATGAAGCTTCAACTCTACACGACACTGCTACTCCTCCTTGCCTTATCAACGCAGATCCGACACCTCCCCAAGCGCCAAGCTAAAGTTTATTGAGAAACCATACAATTCACGTAAAAATGGCAAGAAGGAGTGCAAAATACTTACCTTGAATGAAAGGGGTGCAAATGACGAAATCGAACGACCGTCGGGGTAAATCCCTTCCTGTATAAACTGGTCGTAGTACTCTAATGGCAAACACTTCTTGAACCATTCCTCTCCCATTGTGATCTCGTTGAAAACATGTAGTAAAAAAGATATGGAAGAAGCAAAGCAGTAAGTCGGTCAAATTTGTGCAACGTTTATTCATTTATTTATTTGTTTATTACACCGGCAGGTGTGCCATAACCAACAGGCGTAACATAAACAAAACAGATAATTTACAAACTTGTATTCAGCAACACAACCACCTTCCCACCTTCCTCAGGGCGGGAATTTGGTATTAGAGCGCAGTTTTTTCGCGCAATGCTCTCGATGAGCACCTTCTCATGAGGCTAGTGGAAGGAACGGATTGGTTTTTCGTGCAATTTCGGAATGTTGGACATCTAATGAATTGAGATAGAGGGCGCTGACTCCGAATCCCTCATTTGTTTGTGCTATAACATATTGAGTGCTTTGAGGGAGAAGTTACATATGAGCGTTATCCATTGGCAGTTCCCGTACATCAGACATCCTTTTTTGGTATTAGTCTGACGATTGTGCAACGAGAATGTTGTCCGAACAACTTTCACGTACGATACGTAATACGGCGAGTGCAAAGCCTAGCCCCATCTCCCCTCATTGGCGGGCACCCTCCCCTCAGCTGCTGCTCAGGGTTTCCCGCCTTCAGCAGCATTTGGGGGGAGGATGGTAAAAACTGGCTGGAAATGGTGCCAAGCCTTGAACTCAACGTATTATTACCTTGTTTCTGCTGTGTTACTGCAGCTTAGTTCCTACTAGAATATGAGATATATCAAATAAAAAATAAATAAATAAATGCTACACCCAAATTATTTCTGGGCTTTTTAAAATATATCAATGCGAATAAAACCTCGTTCACTGCTTTGATCCCCAGTTGCATTGAGGTGTTACTTACTAAAGGCGATGATGATGGTATTTAATTGCCTACAATAGTTTCAAAGAGAAAGTAATGTAAAATAAGTGTTATCAAGGAATTTCACGGATATCGATGAGCCATAAGAGCATCTTCTTGAGCCCAGTTTTTCTTTCCCAAAAACAGAAAGTGATCCTGTGATCCAATTTCATGCCCCAGCGCTGAATTTTCGCGACGGGCGGCCTTTACAACGCGGTGCATCCAAGGCAAACATCATGAGGTCATGGAGACCGCAGGACGTTTTTACATAAATCTGGGAGTCTAGAGGTTAGATTGTGTCCTTCCAAATCTATCTCGAAACTAGTTCATTTATAAAAGTTTGTTATAAGTTTGGATGTAAACTTTGGTGGCGAGATCTGTGTGGTTTTGTTCTAGTGCTAGTTTTGAGTTTAGTAGCCGGATAAAACAACATTTTTAAATGAACCTGAAGAAGAATTTCATATGATTTCATTGCAACACCAACTTTATACCCTTTTTCTATTGTTCGTTCTTTTTTTTTTTCCGGAATCTGGATGGACTAGCCAGGTTATTCGCATTAAACTCTGTTTTGTTTGTCCTGTTAGGGTCGATGGTTTTAATTTAGCGTTGTGTAGAAACGTTGCATATTTGTAATAGATCTACTAATTTATAAATGTATCACCAGTGATCGGTCAGTGACACCGCCCGCTTCTCATTTTTGTCCCTTGTTGATGTCGTCTTAATTTTTCTTTTACGATTTTTACGGGTTTTTCTCTGGTTTCCGGATTTCATCCATCGTAATTAAATGCAGAATGCTCAACAAGGCTGTTGTTCCGCTTACTCGTGCCGTTCGCAATTGTCACCATGCTCCAGCGAAATTCACTGGACAAACTCCTACAAGTTTCATTCATGATGGTTGGGCCAATGCTGTAAGTCAAAATTCACTCGTTTTTTTTTCATAAAATAAGCTGATATTTCCGAATTTATTTATCACCCTGAAAAACTGCTCCCATCGATAGAATTTCAAGACTCTCTTTAGACCCATACTGTTATGCAGTTTATTCGAAATTGGCTGGTCATTCTCTGCTATGATCACTTTCCTGCAGTCGCTATCTCTAGCAAGCCTGTCAATGATGAACATGTTGGCTAGAAATAACAACTGGCTATGATACACAGGTAAAAATAACGATATCCATGGGGGGGGGGGGTGAGGAGGGGGGACTCCGAGGAATTCGGTCAGTGGCATTCGCATGCATCAAAAGTACGCACCCACATACAGTGGACGTCAGTGACTGTGGCCCATCTGCGGCCTCGAGAAGGACGCCGCGCAACCGCGTCGCGCGCACCGGATCGGCGTCATGTGCTGCCGTAATGCTAGTCCTAGGCGCTTTTCTTCCCGATTCGGTTGAAAATCCTTAAAACGGGTAGAAAAGCTGCTAAAAATAGCAGAACAGCAGCAGAAAAACATCGGTCATAACGCGCGCGGCGTCCTCCTCGAGGCCGCGGATGGGCCACCGCCACCGACGTCCACGGTACCTATGAGGTTCAGTACAAGGCACCGTTGCTGTAACTGACGTGATCACCTCGGTATCAGAGTAAGGATCCCAAAGCTGACAACTTAGCAAACCGTTGTTCTACAGAGGAGTTGCAGTATTGACATCACTTCTAGGGCACACATTAGTAGGTAGGGACCGTCAATCCTGATCGCACTACTCGCATTGGTAGATGCGACATATCACTTGTTAACCCGCGTTGATACGCGTTAACCA
Organism: Ancylostoma caninum; assembly: GCA_037903475.1. Classification (NCBI taxonomy): domain Eukaryota; kingdom Metazoa; phylum Nematoda; class Chromadorea; order Rhabditida; family Ancylostomatidae; genus Ancylostoma; species Ancylostoma caninum. Next base: position 632,008 of record JBAJFG010000472.1, on the reverse strand, counting down.
TTATATGACTAACATTGGGGTTAACACTTATCAACGTAGGTTAACAAGTGATATGGCGCTGCTACCGATACGAGAGGTGCAGTCAGGATTGCACAGCCATGTTGAATCAGCCTTGCAAATTTCCGCAAGGCCTATACTCCCTCCCTATCGTGGTCTCTAGCAAGTCAGTTACTAATAGACACATTAGAGATAACTAAGGATAGCGTTGGATCGTGATGTGGAGGTTAAAGATATCGGCCGGCAGGGCATGAACGCGTTGTTGGAATCGGCGCGTCTATTTTTAGAAGACCATCAACATACAGAGAACTCCAAGCGGCCGTGTGCAAGGGGCAGAGTCGCGCCGCGGCGTGACACTCAGGTTTTCTGCTGCTGACCGAAGCTAACAACCGGAGCCACATGCAGAACTCCTGATTCCCTGCCCAAGAGAGCAGTGCCGCGTTCCCGCCCCTTGCACACGGTCGTTTGGAGTTCCCTGTATGCATATGGTGATTCTGATATGGCAGAAATAATAATGACGGCAAGTCACAGCACTGTATTTATCCACGACTGAAATATCCTTTTGTACATGGCGGCCCACGTGCCATAACATGTTAGACCTGTCTGCTTTCGAAGCAGAGAGAAGAACATATGGGGACCTGTTCGTACTAAATGATTACATTTGGGCAAACACGTATCAACGTGGGTTAACGAGTTCTCCCCCCCCCCCTCCCGCCTCTAAGTGCGTTTCCAATGTTGGAATCTCGAATACAGGAATTTTATTCCTATTTCTAGAGGTCTCCCCGAATTCGAGCGTATTACACTCCTATGCAGAAAAAGATTCTGAGCGTCTTCCGAATAGAAGCTAACTTTTTTTTTAATTTCAGCGAACACCATTCCACGTTCACAACAAGTGGTCCTTTGCAACCAAAGCGATTGCTTTCTTGGCTATTGGATTCTGGGCTCCGTTCATTGTTGTCGAATATCAGTTGAGGAAAGCGAATCAGTAGATTGCGACTGATCATTAATTGCGAGACGATTCGACATTTAGATAAATCTGTTCGTGTAGATAAATATCATTGTAAGTTTTATGACAGAAGCATATATTACGTGTGAAGCTGGATAGGTTTAAGGAAGAATACAGTAAAGTTTTCATTCATGTTCGACCAACACTCATGGTTTTCTAACTTCTGGTAACTCTTGGTACTGCTTGTAGTGGAGCTCACGTGGCTTCCACGACGTTTATAATTGTCATTTTCATTGTTCTTTGTACATGAGAGGTGCTATGAAGGCGCAAAATTACTCCAATCACTTTAGAAATGTACTTTCTAGAAGTAATGGGACACACGAAGTCATGGACTTCACGACCCCATTAAAGTCGTTCACTTCATCGAAGGAACCTATTGTATTCGAACCATGATGTTAGGATAAAGGTCCCAATGTATGGATCCCTATGGTCAGACTTCTTCCCGTAGTCCTTCAAAGGAAGATACGATGCTCTCCGTGTTCTTCGAACGAATCCATTGGACAACTCTGGCTGGCGAGAGGAACAAGTGGAAGGATTGCTGGCGCCCGCTCGGTATACCCGAAAATCAACGGGAGTCAAGGTGATCAAGGTGAATGAATGGATGCGGTCAAGAGTTACGATCAAATGCAATGCTTTTGTGAGTGGGTTGTGCTATAACATTTGTTGTCATAGTATTTTTCGACATGACGATATGTACTGTTGTAAAAAAATACAGGAAGCTCCAAATGTCCGCAGTCAAGAGGGCGTGGCCACAGCGCGACTCCTTGATCAGACACAGGTGCTCTCTATGCTGCCTCTGGCTTCTCTGACTCTGCAGCCAACCAGTGGCAGCATGCTGAGCGCCTGTGTCTCTGTCTAAAGCCGCGTCGTGGCCACGTCCTTCTTGACTGCGGACATTTGGAGCTTCCTGTATATACAGGAAGCTCCAAATGTCCGCAGTCAAGAGGGCGTGGCCACAGCGCGGCTCCTTGATCAGACACAGGTGCTCTCTATGCTGCCTCTGGCTTCTCTGACTCTGCAGCCAACCAGTGGCAGCATGCTGAGCGCCTGTGTCTCTGTCTAAAGCCGCGTCGTGGCCACGTCCTTCTTGACTGCGGACATTTGGAGCTTCCTGTATACAGGAAGCTCCAAATGTCCGCAGTCAAGAGGGCGTGGCCACAGCGCGGCTCCTTGATCAGACACAGGCGCTCTCTATGCTGCCTCTGGCTTCTCTGACTCTGCAGCCAACCAGTGGCAGCATGACGAGCGCCTGTGTCTCTGTCTAAAGCCGCGTCGTGGCCACGTCCCTCTTGACTGCGGACATTTGGAGCTTCCTGTATGTCTCGCTTTTTTTAGAGCCAGTGCCCTTAAATATGCATTCTCAGCGTTGAGTAAAAATGCCATTGGTGACGAGCACTATCAGCGTATCAGAAGTACTGAACTATCACAAAGAAACATGATTTATTACCTATGAAAAACTCGAATCGCAAACACGAAATCAGCTGCATCGCACGTGCGCGAAGAAAAACGACGCGCCAGGTTACACCGACTAGGACACTCGCATAAGCACACGTGATTTCCGCGTGTCTGGACCCGTTAACATGAATAGGAGCGCCATTGGACACACCTCGCTCTCGTGGATCTCCTGTTTCGTGCTGTTTCACCATTGGGTATGGGTTCTAGGTCCCTCAAAATTACGACATCGGGGGAAATCTCAACGGCGAAGATTTGAGCGGGTGCTGTCTTCAAGAAGTTTACGCAAATTTCACCATCGTGAAACTTTAAACGAAGTTGCTTTGATACTTGTAAGCCGAAGTAGTAAAGGCCGTAAAAATCCCTGTCAGCTGTACAGCATTTGTGCGGTTGCGGACGAACTCAGAAACTTCACGTCTCTGTTATCCTGGGATCAGTTGATTTGCTTTTCGAGTTGGATATCACGTGTCATTTTCTCCTTTTCAAATGGTCATGGCCTTGAAATGCATTGACGATATCGTTAAATTTTGGAAAACATGCTAATTTCAATTGTTAAAGGTTTCATTAGGAAGTATTTGTATCACTGTTCGTATCGCCGTCGATTTATTTCCTTTGTTTCGTTTTCGATGCATTCCTGCTATTCGATTAACTGATAGATATTACTTTCTGACGTGCTAAACCACTGTTTAGAGACATGCGCTCGCGAACAGGTTCGGGTGTCCGTCTTGATCGGATCCTTTTCATGGTGGATCAAACCATTTGCAAATATCAGAACGCTATTACGGGATTGTTCGCAAATCAGAAAGACTTTCCTGGTCAGTTCCTCGCTGTGTACTAGGTACCAAAGTGCTTATTGAGGAGCTGGGTTACAATATTTTCTTATTGACAGATAGGTAATTACCAGTAGCGGAGCAGGGGGGGGCGCCCATTATCCCCGAGAATGGGTCAGGAAATTTTTGAAATTACTTCACAATAATATAAAAATCTTGTATTAGTTTATTTGCATAAGTTCGTTTTCATTATTATTTTCAATATAATTTTTATTAATTATTTATTACTATGATTAAGGTTTTTATTAGTTTTATTCTCCGTCTGTGTCCCCAAAATGGCGGAAACCTCACTTTTTCCACACGCCACCCCTCCCGCCCACTTTCTGCGTCCGCCATTGGTAATTACCCCTAGCTTTGTCCTACCTCTAGCTTTTAAAAATCTTTACAGATGTCATTACAGTGGCTACCACTTGAAAATCGTAGCTACAGTGCCGATCAACCATTTCTGCACCGCAGAATACCGGCGATCTGGTCTGCCGCTCCGCACCGCCTGCGCGGCACGGTAGTCCAGCTGGGTCGTTTTGGGTCGGGCGTCGCCGGTATCACGCTAACCCAAGCATTTTCAAACAAATGCAAAGGTACAAAGAGAAGCTGTGGAGTATTCAAGCAAATAACACCGCCAGAGGCAGTGCCGCGCCGCATGGTGGTGAAGTGCAGCAAACAAGATGGGCAGGTGTTCAGTTATGCAAGAATGATTGACTGAAACTGTATGTGGAGTTCTTACGCTAGCGATCTTCCGTTCAGGACGAGCGCTTCTGTGATGTCTTGTTCCTGGTGCAAAACTGTATGTTTGGGGGTTAACTATAGTGTGTTTCGCCGAGAACGTAGTTGTGCAGATACTAGAGAAAAAGAGATTGCGAGAAATAGTGCCGTATTTGGAGAGACAGCCGAGAAATGCAGATTATAGGCGCAAATACTCCTGATTTCTAAACTTTTGCGGAAACTGAGAAGCGATAGGGAACTAGTGACATTAAAAACTAGCCTATTTTTCAAAATTGCTATTTCCCACTTCAGACCACGCTTGGGTTCGTGACAATGTCTACGTGATTCACTCTCTATGGGCGCTTTACCGTGCCTACATGAAATGCGCAGAATTCGACGAAGATCTTACAAAAGCGAACGAATTGGGTCTCACCTGGTGAGATATTCATCTTGCCCTTTCACTTCTCTACTAGATTATTGTTTTCCCTGTTACAGCGTAAAAATGATGCAATCAATACTCGAATGCATGATGCGTCAAGCCGACAAAGTAGAGATGTTCAAGAAGTTTCAACGGCCAGTCGACTCGCTTCATGCGAAGTATTCGGCATCCACGAAAAATCAGGTGTGTTTCGTGATATCTGGCGTTCTTCTTCTGATGTTCAGGTCGATTTTCGAGGGAACGAATTACTCTATTTCATCTTTCTACACATTCCTTACAAGTAAACGCAGTTTTGCATTGCATTTTCGCCGCGTCAGGTTAAGCATATGCCTATACTGCCGCTTTAACAGTGTACCTAGCAAGTAATTATGTAGAGGGATAGGTAAATAACTGAATTTTTTTAGGTTTGTGGCGATACCGAGTGGGGACACCTTCAGATAGATGCAACATCCTTATTTCTTCTTACTCTAGCACAGATTACTGCTTCAGGTATGAGCCTTTACAAGCTTTATACATGTTCTTCTCACTGTTCCTCACATTCTCCATTCATGGTTCACTGCTGTTCAAGGTTTAATTTACACACTTGTTGGTATTAAAAGTGGCTTGAACTGCTGATTTTCACTCGAAATTTGATCATTCAAAGTGTCAAATCGTAGTGGAAACGTTACATTAACCGGGCTCATGATCTTCCGATTCTAGAGCTTTCTTTTTGCTTTTTTTTTCACTTCAACAACGTTTTTGTTTGCTCTGTTCTTTCTGCATGAGTTTACTGCTGTCTTCACTAGTTGTTTTTCACCGCCTTTTTATTTTTTCTCGTAAAGAGAATAGCGAAGCCCATTTCCATTAAGGTCTTCAAGTTGTGCGCAATATCGATGAAGTGGCGTTCATCCAGAATCTCGTGTATTACATTGAAACTGGCTATCGTACTCCGGTTTGTTGTAGATTCGTATGAGATTACCGTTGCCTTCAGTTTTAATTTAATCAATTCCAGGATTTCGGAATTTGGGAGAGAGGCGACAAGACAAACCAAGGAATTCGAGAGCTGAACGCTAGTTCCATAGGAATGGTGAAAGCTGCGTTGCAGGTGTGTTCGCCAGTCTTTTTTTTAATCTGGCAGGATATTTCCCTTTTGGAGTGACTTTTGTTTGTTAAGGCCATGAATGACGTCGGCGATCTCTTCGGGGATGGATCTCGACGGTCCGCTATCCACGTTTTACCGGATGAGATCGAACAATGTTCAGCCGTGTTAAGCAGTATGCTTCCGAGAGAGTCATTTAGTAAGGTAGGACTACCTCAACATCGAAGTTAGCGGATTTTATAATGTGCAAATGATAATTATGAATCTTTAGGAAACCGATGCTGCTCTGATGACAATTATTTCCTATCCTGGATTTGCTGTTGAAGATCAGGAACTAGTCGATCGTACACGGGATACTATTACCTCCAAATTACTAGGAAAATATGGCTGTCGGAGGTTTCTTCGCGATGGATACAAGACTGCTTTGGAGGTTTGCAATGAATGCGCCACCTTTTTATAATAGTTTACTGCTCTTTCTTGTTTTTTCTAGTTTCCATTCAGTGTTTAATTTTGGTTTTATTTTCCATCTTGTCCACCGTTTCTCGTACAGTGTTTTGTGCGTTTCTGTGCAGGATTTAATTCTTGAGCTTTCAATCAAAAATATCAGGGTGAAGAATCCTTACTATGGGGATCTATAAGTGCATAACCAGCACAACAAAACTATTTTCGCAGTAAGCGAGTCGTAATATTGACTGGTATCTGGGGTATTCTGCCGTATTTGGTGGATTAACGTGACGCAGAGGGCTTTAGAGGAATAAAAATTTGTACTCAAACCGAATTTTTGCTGTGTAACTATGGGGGGAGAGAGCCAGTAGGGATGCATCTGAGGGTATTGAAGGGATTTTTCCTCCTGATGAGGATAACACATGTAGTCATTATCTTAGAAAGTCCCTTTCCTTATACTACTCCTATTTTTGTGTTTCTTTTCTCTTCTATTTTATTCAATCTTTCCACATTGAGCTGAAGTACCGTGTTACACCTCGCTGCTACTGGCACAGATTGTTGTTCAAACACTCGTGGGACGTCAGTGTCAAAACAAAACACGCTCGACAAATACTAAAAAAATGTTCGAGAGTGGTTCTGCACTATTTGCTCTGTTCAGGGATAGAGACAAAACAAGCCCTAGTTGCTATTCCATGTAGGGTCAATCTGGGATATCCAGATCCTCCATTTTGTCATACAATTAAGTTGAGAAAGGTATTCCTAGTAAAAACTCTGTAGCTACGCCAAAGAATGCGTCAGCATTTCGCACCTTTCATAAACTATTGCAGTTAGAGGAATAAGAGCAGGAGGAGGGTAGAACCTTGTTTCAACTCCGCCACTAGACCCACATTAAATACGGAAAAAAGAGATTTGTAGTGGTACACATCACATTTAAAACGAGTTCGCGCTGTTTTTCTCTCGTTTTGAAATGATTAGAAAGCGCAAATCAATCGGTTTCCCCATTACAATATGTTGCATTGTAATCCAGGCGAGGACTCATGGGGGATTTTGTGAAACAAGGGTCTCTTAGTGGCTTAGTTCATCTTTATTTCTCATTTTTATTTAGGATCCATATCGTCTATATTACAACAAATCCGAACTGCAACAGTTCGAAAACATTGAGTGCGAATGGCCGTTATTCCTCTGTTTTCTGATGTTAGATGCTATGTACAACAAGAACGACGAGGCTGTCGAGGATTATTGGCAACAGTTAGAGAGTGTGAGTAAAGAGCATAACCTACTTTGTTGACTAAATAGTAAACAAGGACTGTTTAAGATAGTAGTACTGTCGGAGAAGGGGTTTCGCCTCATTCCTGAACTGTACAAAGTCGAACGAGAACATGTAGCAGGTGAGAAAAGCGATCGAGGGTCACAGCCACGAGTGCCTGCTGGAGCGACGTGAGTTTTTTATACAGGATTACTTGTTTAAAACCACCTCCACAGACAGCTACCTGATGGGTGGTGTGAGCCGGCATTTGAGGGGTCCAGTGGACATCGACATCCCTTTGGGAGTCTTTTGGGCGCACCACGATGAAGCACATATAAACGGGATCCCTTCAACTGCTCTTGCAGGATCAAAGTCATTTTTGTAGAGGAATTCGCATGCTTTTTTATTACATCACAATGTGTTATACATATAGGTGTAATTTTGTGTTGAAGTGTGCTTTCAAATAAGTGTATGAGCATAGATATTTGAGGCTAACTAGCCCGTTTTCCGCCAAATAGATGCGGCATTCCATAGTGCTTGTATCACTACCCTTCTTCACTATGAGTTTTTTTTTTTGCTGACCTCCATAATTAATTTGTCATTTGTTGCTCATCCATTTCTTCTGTTAGTGGTCGAATTGCAGGCCATACCTGTGGGCGCAATCACTGTACGTCATATGTTGTCTTCTCTATGAAGGGTTTCTGACACCTGCAGAGCTCGATCCCCTGAGCCGAAGGCTGTCATCCCATGAGAAACGACCACCATGTGAAGTTCAAGGTAGCTCATTTCAATTTCTAGGAACAAAGTATGACAAAAAGCGTCTGTCAGCGCTTAAAAACCCATGATTATAACAATTTAAGTGACCATATTGGCTGCTACTGGAGAAGTGCAGCGAGAACTCCGTGCCAATGGAATAACCGTCCAACGAATGGATGAGGTTGACCCTGTTTTCACTATTCTTCCAGCATCATCACTCGCTGAGATACACTCGAGGTGGGTTACCGTCAAGATTCCAAAGTTAGGAATGGTAAATGTTTGAGCGTTCAGGATTGGGCAGTCCAAGAAGCTCAATCTGAGTGGTCGTCCACTTGATAGAGATGTGGGCTTGTTGAGTACCAGTCGTTTGTACCAGATTGGCCAGAAGTTTGTTATTTTCACTCCACAGGTTAGCTGCCTTAGTCATTGCTATTTTACTTGTGCATGTTATTCGATTCAAAACTTGACAAAGCCCCTATTTTTAGTTCATGGATAGTCGTCGTTCTCATTTAATGTACGATATTCGTATATTGATGGATGAATGGAGCTCAGAACTGCAATATATCTATGCGTCGTGGAATTCTGTCAGCATCAGTGGACGACCATTGGTAGTTCTCGTCGTCAGTGGTGATATGCTTACCACGGTAAGATATTCAGAGAAATTTGATGATCACGATTTTATGCATAAAATCATTTTTTTGGGAGGAGCACGGCGAAGGTTGGATTAATTTATGTTGAATTTCCTTATATTTTTCCACTTTCTGGTCAGTGATCGTACCTAAATTGCTTTTGAAATATTTTGCTTCGAGCAGAATTCCATTTGTTTTCCAGAAGTCATTTTCTGTTTTGTTTTAATTTTCCATTTGGTTTAATTTCGCTATGTTCTCTGCTGTTGTTGCTCCTCTCTGATTTTCTTTGTAGCTGTTATAGCTCTGTAAACATTAGCGAACTGAGAAGTGCTACCGCATTACCTTTTCAGGACGGTCTATCCAATTTCTCGAACATTTCCCTCAATCGATTTATGAAATCAACTGTGTTAGGAACAATAAAGAAGATCAACACGGGGTATCTAGGAGGCGCAAGGCAAGTGCTACCTCGTTCTTAACTACAATATCCTGTCTTTTTTATGCTTGATTTCAGGATAGTCATGAAAAACTTGTCCGACTTCTTCCGTACGACGGCTGTCAGCAAATTAGAGTTCAGCGACCAAAACATAGGCGATCTCTTACTTGGTGAACCAGAAACTAAGATCCAGTTCGCCCTGCCGAGTGATGCGAGCATGAATGAGAAGCTCAGTGAGTGCTTTTTGTTGGATCTCGCTTCTTCTTCGATGTGATAGTAGTTTTTAGGCATCTCATTCTCTCCACGTTCCACTCTACGACGTGGCGATTCTGTGCGGGATCGTAGCTCATACAATATTGTGCATAAGGCTTCTATGCGTCATCGATCTATTGCTCTCGATAGCAATGACAGTGGTTAGTTATAGGTTCTTTAAGATTTTCTTTTTCTTCATCCTTAAAGGCAGTGTGTCACCTCGTTTCGTGGGCTGAAAATACCAATAGACTCAGGACCTCCTCGTCACGCTAATTCCAAAGATGTACGCCAAATCTCATAAAAATGACGAAAACCCCGTTTTTGGAGGGTCCGAAAGCGCAGTTCACGGACCATTTGGGCGGAGCGGTCCGTGAATGTGCTGGCTGCCCGCCACGTCTGCAGCGTTGGCCAACACTCTAAACGTGTCTGATCGATAAGATCAACGGCTTCACGCGTCCACTCGGCTCGACAAACTGTTACAATCCCCGTCCCGAAAAACGTTTAAAAGTAGGGTTTAAAGACCTTTTTGTAACATTTTAGGTGTACCGTTGGATTCGGCGTGCCGAGGAGATTCAGAATCTGCTAAAAGCTCAGACACGAAAACGAGGTGACTCACTACCTTTAAGCTTCGGAGTTAGAGCGGTTTTTTCGTTATTTATGTACTATGATATAAAACAGATCTTCCAGCTGAAGTATGCTCCGTTTTCTGGAAGGAAAAAAATTAAATGGCTTCGCACATGAATCAATATCTACGCAAAAAACTGTAGTGCAGTCGATTTTAAAATTTGTTGCGCTATAGAAAAAGTTTACTCAGAAATTGTAGAGCTAGCAGTACCGCTTCAGTTTAGATGGAATTGTCAGTTCTCTTCCTGAGCAAGAAGGCATTTTTTGGCAGCAAATTTGAGCCACTCAATCCGCGAAGCGGGTGTGGCCGAATTTGGATGGATAGTTTCACCTTCTGGATGTTTATATCCACATTTTCTGATTACTTTGGTCGTTTCACAGACATGATTGCGACTCTGAATTCACTGTCTTCTCAGGAATGACCGCTGTGCACCAAGGTTTAATTGTTTACCCCCACCTCCTCCCGCCTCCCCCACAATTTCTGTGAACTAGCAAGGCGATTGAAGATAGCTCTTTTTCTTTGTAGATCTTGTTCAACTACGACTCGCTTACAAAACCAACACGCTCGATCCTTCCAGTGCCGAGACTAGAGGTTAGCTTCACTTATACATCGATAATTTATTGCCAAATCTTGTGCATCCTTTCAGGATCAAGTCCAGCTTCGAGAAGAGCAGCAGAAGTTGCCGCAAATCAGTCACGGAACATGTTAAAAACGACTAGTAGGAATGCCGATCTGGATACAAAGTGAGTAACGTCTTTGCTGTGCCGAAATATGTTACTGGATTTGGTTTTAACGTATTTAGTAACTCGAGTCGAAGAGATGTTACTCGAACACAGATGAATGCTATGAAGGTTGATGATTTGGTGGATATGCTCTTAGAGACAACCGTACTCGAGGAACAAGCATCAATTGTGCACTGCTTGTGGATGAAACAGTGGGTTTAGTCCTGTAAAGGCGCACAGATTTAAAAGTTGGAGCTCTAGATATGGTTCCTATGCTAAGAACTGGTCTTTTTTTCTGAAATTAAGTCCATTATCTGACTGTCGGCTGCAGGGGTCTGGCTTTGTGCGTGATTTTGCACAAGTATGTCTGCTCAGAATATGAGTGTGATAGTGTTTGGCCAAAGTGGGTCAATTCATAGTAATGATTACCTGTAGATTATTGGTTTGGCATGTGCGGCCGCATGCACATACGTGTTTAGTTGCGGTTAAGCTCCGTCCACGCATCATCAAGGTGGATTCTCACCCACTTCCCCTTCCTATTGTCGTCTTTTCTTGAATCAACTATCAATATTTTTAGTGGACCAGAATATAACACTGGTATCAATGGTCAGTACGTCACCGTGCAAATGCTTATGGAAGAAGTATACACTAAGGTGACAGACTTTGCCAGAATTATTAGTCGTTGTCATTTCAAACATGGTCATCGCTGAATTTTCCAGTCTTGCGAAGGACGCATGTGGGCCTTAGTGCGATTGACAGCCGGATTGTTGAATAAACACTTGGAAGAGCTCGGAAAAGCCGTCACTCATCTTCTTGTGCGCCAGAAGCAGATTACGGTACGCACTTATTTTGGTTCAGAGCTTTCTTCGTTGTTGAAAGGAATTAGTTTGTGGTCCAGTTTTTAGTTTTGTTAAAACTCTTAGGTGGGAATGCCGTCGAAGAAGGAAGAGGCAATAACATGCCCGAAAACCAACGAGGAGTTGAAAGAAATTATGCACCGGGCTTACTCTGATGATCCAAACGCTTTCATGCTCAGTCAGGTAAGTTGAGAGTGTCTGCAAAGGTTCTTATGGGCTCCGCATGTTTTCTTTTCAAGGAAATCATCGTTTCGTTGGGTTCCCTTGTTCGCACCGAGCCTAAGCTGTTTGTGGAGATGTTTCGACTGAGGATTGGGCTTATCATACAGGTAATCTTGTTCTTGTGCCCGCTTCTTCGGTTAGCAATTGCACTGAGAAACCAATTCCTTCTCATTTAGGTACTGGCTTCGGAACTGGCGCGTATCAAAAATCTCTCAGCGGCAGATGCTGCTGAGAATTTGATGACTATAAGTCCATTCGAACTGAAATCTATGCTGTTCTCGCTGCTGAGTGGACGACTTCTCGAAGAGTTTGTGGATCTGGGTTGTTTCCAACAGCTATGGTCGTATCTGGTTGCCTTTCAGATTTGTGGATGATGCTGAAGCTGCTAGAGAGACGCGTACTGGCATAGGAAGCTTCAGACGTCACATTGAGGAGAGAAAGGTAGGATTTTCTATGGGTTTTGAGGATTTATTTGGTTGTTCTAGAATTTTGTTTTGATGTTTCTCGGAAATGTTTTCTTTGATCGAATCAAACCTTTCTATGAATGTATCTGTCGCTGTAGGATGTATGGACGAAAAGAAGGGAGAAGGGTGTAAGTGCGGGTAGCCCTAACCCTAGCCCTACTAACATGGTTTTTTTTCCAATCTAATCGTGATTTTTATTTATATAATTCCTATTAATTATTCTTATCAATTTTTCTTTGAACATCTGTACTTGAGTTCCTCATTTCGTTTTGTAGTAGAGTTCCACACAAAAGACGGGTTGAAATCAGCAATGGTCTTTTAGTCCATGCGCAAGTCTACACGTAGTCTTAGCGGCGACACAAAGAAGCTGACCGAACAAACGCCTGAAGATGAGGACGATGAGGAGCTTGCGGAGGACGACTTCCAGTTTGGAATCTGGCTTCGACACCGACGAATTGATGGCGCTCTTAACCGAGTTCCGAATAATTTCTATGCTGTGAGTCTTAGCAGTGGTGATTTTTTTCTTTGTAGTACAGTATTGTTCTTAAATTCTGTCCTGAAAATCGTTGGTTGCTTTGCAGGCGTTATGGGACACAGTTAATCGCCTGCCACACGGCGTTAGAATCAATGACACCATATTGCACTGGGGATTGACACAAGAGATGACGCGACGAGAAATGAAATTTGCCCTGGAAGTGGAGCAAGCGCTGAATCGGATCGCTGAGCCAGAATATAGGGAGATGGTGGGACCTACTTTGAGCACGGTTTATCATCAAGGCCTGCTTGAATTGGAAGGATTGCTTCGTTCCCAGGTTGTTGAAGCGTTATGGTTGCTGGGCAGATTGGATAAACTCGTACAAAGCGAAGAGCCTAATATTCCCAGAGATCGGCCGCTGGACGTTGATGCTGTTCTGAGGAAGGCCAATGCTATATTCGTCGAGCACAATGTGGGTTTCCCATGCTTCTTTGTTTTTGAAATCTATTTCAAGTCCAAATAGTACATAAAAAAAGATTTTATTGCAATTTATTGCGTGAATCCTGTGGACTTGGCGGTTCTGTTGCGAAATTCTGGACAGATCTGTTGGTTGCTCTTTTAATTCCTAGTAGTAATAATGCTTTGTAGTCGCGTTTTCTAGAAGAATCGACATTTTCTACTTTTCTGACTGAAGATCGGCTAAATCCTGAGATTTCGTGAAGTTTTGACGGTTTTCAATCTGCATGCTGCTACTTTTAGTGTTTTGTTTTTATTCGAAAACGCAGAGCATACGCTTTTCTAATGGCTCCCAACCACAGCATTTCATCTCATTTTCATTCATTCATTCATTCGTCTCATCCACTCATTTACTCATTCGTTCAGGCCTAGGTTAGAAAAAAGAAGAAATTAAGTGGAAACATTCCAGTTTCATCTTTACTTCTTATAAGTTCCTGATGAAGTCCCTGGTGAGTCTATGGAATGCAATTGGTTGTGGGAGGGCACTAGTGTATTCGAGTATTCGACAGTTTGAGATCGAGCTATTTGATTAATCGGATAGGATCTGAACGAATTGGTGGTCTTCTCAGCTTTATGGACTACCAGCAGGACCAACGCAGTTTATTTCATCACAATACATATTTTCCAAGCCGTTTAAATCAACAAATAATTAGGACCTGCAAATAAGTAATTATTTTGATTTTGCTGACAATGAGTAGTTACTTCGTTGAATGGAGCTGAAATATATACAGTTAGATCATAGAGGGCGCCCGATCTGACTTTGTCCGCAACTACGACCTCATCATTTTTCGGCTTACTGATCTATTTTTTGCACTTTTTTGATTTGCACTTGGTGTGATCCCTTCCATTCTTACGTTTCCCTACTGCCATTCGCTAAAATATCCCTCCAGACGCATTCTGCGGGCAAAGTCGTAATTGCAGACAAAGTCGAATCAGGCGCCCTGTGTGAGCTAATAGACCATAACTTTCATTACATACGTTGCACATATTATTAGCTACTATTAGTGATTTTAATCTGTTTTATAATTTATTTTTTATTGTTTACCTATTTATTTCCAGTTTAGTTGCAATATATGTATTATATTTCTTTTCTGCAGTCTTGCAATTGAAAATTTTTGAAAAAATACCCTGCCACATCCTAATTTTGTCCTCGCTAACATCTCACCTATGCTAGGCTACACAGCTGTGCTAGGTGAGATGTTGGCGAGGACAAAATTAGGATGTGGTAGGGTATTTTTTGTACATGTTCCTCGGTCCTGGCACAAATATTTTACGAGTTTCTCATTTCATTTCATTTCATTTCATTCATTTCAGTCATTCATTCATTTATTCATTCGTTCGTTCTTTTTCCATTCATTCATATATTTCCGTTTATTTTGGCTATGGTTTCGACATCAGTTCATATTATTCGCCGACGTGTTTTTTCATTTTCACTTTCATCCTATTTTTGTTCTTTACCTTTGACATTTACAATTTTTTCAGCGCGAAATGGGTACGATCGTCCTAGAGTGCTGTGCCTCTGGAAAGCAGTGCGATGGTGCTCGCGGACTGTGTCGCCACCTGTATGATTCTGCTCCAGCCGGAGAGTATGGCACCAGCCATTACATCATCAAGGCGATGATCCTTATGTTTACATGAGTTACCCAGAGTTTACATGGATTCGCGGGGCAATTTAGGACCTTCTTTTACCCTTGTGTGAATATTCATGCCTTAAAATACGAGTCAAGTATCCCTCGATACTTTTATTGCTCATCATAGTCATTTTTGTAATAGTCAGTTGATGAACCCTCTCAGATGAATGGAAATTGTGGATGTTTCCTGTTCGTCAGCATTTCTTGCTCAAGACCGATGTATTACCGATGTATTTGTTGCGATTTCCATGCAGGACCGCTCTATAGTGGTTATTCTGCTCGTGAATCGCCTAGTGGACCGGTGTCGTAAGCTTTAGGTTGGTACAACAACTAGAGATAACCTCTAAGTACGTGTTTATTAGTGTTGTAGAGACTAACCCATAGATTTTTGTTCGTCATATTTTCCCTAGGAACCAGGCATTTTCATTAGAGAAGTTCTGCACTTTTTGGCAGCTGAACTGTGGCATTTATTAAGAATTTATTATGTTTGTAATTAGTGAAATTCTAGTCGTTTTGGTGCTGTGTTGGTGCTCCATAGGATGTAGAGATGAACAAAAATGGATTCGGTTGTTAGAGTTGATGGAATAAAATTACTCTAGTATACCTTAGAGTTATGTGCGATTTTTTTCACTGTGGGCGGTGCCTACCCACGCTGCGCGGCGGCGACCAATCGCGAGACGGATAAGCCCCGCCCACGTAGCAAATACAGAAACTGTTAGTTTAATTGTGAAATTTTATTTAAATTCTGTGAGATACGGTGATTTTAATTAAATAAGGATTTCTTTCCATTTAAGCAAGCGAATTTGTCGTCATTCTCATACTCCAGACGGCATAATTCTGTCCTCGTTATCGTTAAAATAGAATGGAGTATACCCTGTAAGGTTCGTGTTACTTCCATAGTGGTGTAACGCAAAATTGCACAAATACTGAATAAAAGGGAAAAACCTTTGCCATGTGCCTCTATAACGGCTCCGGTGTCTATGCGAGAGAATCGTGTTTCTCGCGGTGCCATTGGCTTTGCTGGTTCACTGTGTAGCGTCTTCCAGTAACTTGCAGCGTGTGAGCGTAGTTCATTTAGGGTTTCCTGAATAAGTAAATCCATGATAATAATCCCTTGAAGTTCGACACAGAAATAATAGAAAAAATCCAGAAAAAGGCGGATCCGGCTGCTGTTAAAGCATACGCACTTGTCATTTCCTTCTATGGAGTATGGAGAGGCCGTTGTAATTGCAGACTGCGATGGGCAACGCACTGGGACCAGTTCTCACATGCGACTGCTGGAATACACTCTCTTGCATTTTTATGGTGCGTTCTGGTGACATGCGAGAACTGGTACCCAAGCTCTTCTGATCATCAGACTCTTTATACGCATCTCACCAATTGCATTACATGAAGCGTTTTGCTGTTCATTTTTGTCAGTGTGAACTATTCAAACAAAAGGTGAGTGTGAAAAAAATACTGAGGACCAGTTTTCGTGAAAATGAGGATCGAGTAAAGAGGCTTTGGTGTGTGGTGTGGGTAACCATGTATTATTATTACTGTGATAGAAAGACCGCAAATTAGCGGCACACCTCACAGGTTCTATTCAGTTCTATAAGTTTGTCTTATGGGCTATAAATGGATGCGTACGTGTTCTGTTTTATTTTTGTGACATGCGAGAACTGGTCCCCAAGCCTTACTGATTGTCAAAATTGGCGTAGACTTCTACCTTGCTCCACGCGAGAGATTCGGATTCTCATACAATGTTCATATTCACATTCGATCAGCTAGCAACTATGAGGAAGCAGAAAATTTGTGAAGAACTGATTGGGGACCAGTTTTCGTCAGAAGTAGTAGTAGTCAAGTTTCTTCTGATGTTCTAGATATAACGTATAGAGAGCTAAGGATATCCCACGTTTGAGCGTATGATCTGATGCTGTGTCTTAGCCAGTTTAGCATAGGGTTAGGGTATATCACGCTTTGTGGTAGAAGAAAAGTGATAGGAGACGAGATGATATGGCAATCGATATGTATCCTTTCCACTGGCGCAATTGTCGAACTTATGAGTTTCCGAAAATTGTTCCAACCAGATCGTGGTCAGCATGCATCGTTTAGATTACCCAGGATAAGTGTGTCACCCCCCCCCCCCGCCTTACCGCACCCCCAAATTATGGAGGTGAAGTAAATTTGGGAGCATTAATGTGCATGTTTACCCTGAGTAATCTCCACGATGCATGCCGGTCCGAATCCTTATCCAATACCTTACCCATTGGAATCCGCTGCTGTATTCGGAGAAGTTGAGGGGTGACGGGAAGATCAGAGGAGTCGTAGTGGCGAGGTGCAGTAGAGTGTCATTATAGAAGTGGAAAACAAGCGAAGTAATTAGCCTCGGCACATCAAGGGATCTCTGTAGGAATCCGCCAGGACCCGCCCACGCGAATTCAATCTGGAAAAGGATAAATTTAAGGACGACCGACGGCGTTACGCAAAGTATAAACATCACACAACGAATATTACCTTTTTATCGAAGGCGATAATGGGTTGAAATAAGAAAGCGTTGATGGTCCCAACACTATCATAAATTGATGATGTGTAGTCATACAAGTTGTTAAGTATGATGGATGGTTGTGACTCGCTGTTTATGAGGCTTCCGAAGCTAAATGAAGCTTTTTCTCAGGTTGCTATACTCCACGTAATGTATGGGACTTTGCGTCGCTGTCATTCTAGTGGTACGTATCGATTGCAAGGGCGCCAGCGACGCCGCTCGCTCAATCGATTTGTATCCAAATCAGTGTGGCTGGTGCAATTCACAACTCACCTCGTCCCGATGGTTGAGGTATACGCGATAGCTTGGTTCTTCTTCACATCCACGAGAGTAAAGAAGTTTGCCGCATATGGAGTTTGTGGTATTGATCGTTGCTCCTTTTTTGGTAGATCACTTCTTGGTGGAGCAGTTCTAAAAAGTTGAAGTAAACTGTCTTAGAAAACATGTGGTTAGAGAGTGTGAACAGGTTCTGAGCGATTCGGTCTTGAGTAAACAGCAATTTCGCCTCAAACCATGCGTGCGAGTCCTGGCACGAATAAAGTTTGCTATGGAAAAGGAAGGCCGAGGGAAAGTACAGGGAACTCTAAACGGCCGTGTGCAAGGGGCGGGTAGCGTGGCACTCGAGTTCTCTGCTGCTGGCAGAAGCAGACAGCCAGAGCCAGCATGCAGAGCCCCTGCGTCTCTGCCGAAGAAAGCCGCGCCGCTGTCCCGCCTTTTGCACACTGGCGTTTGAAGTTGAAGTGCAGTAAGAATCTGGAAAAACGCACGAATGTAGTTTTGCTTTTTCAACTGTCGATCCGATGATATCATGCGCTCTCTTATAGAGATAGGCAGTCTTTCTGGCTTCATCTTTAAACTCCACTTCGTGTTCTGAACTGTAATCTTCATAGCTGTCTTGTTTGGAATTGTCAACACCTTCAATTAGGTACAGTGAGCGTCGATGGCGGTGGACCTTCCGCGGTACCGAGAATGACGCCGCACAACCGCGTCGCGCGTGCCGGAATCGATGTCGTCTGCCGGCGTCATGCTATTTCTAGCAGCTTTTTTTACCCGATTTGGGCAAAGATCATCAAATCGTGAAGAAAAGCGCCTAGAAATAGCATTCCGGTGGCGACGACATCGATTCCGAACCCCAAATACTGCGATACTTAACTCTGGATCTCCAACGGAGTGGAACCAGCGATAGGGACAGATTGCAATCTGCCGCTCAAACCACTGAGCCATCCTGGCTACTTTTTATGTTGGAGTTTGTTAGATAACTGCAGCAGCCGTAGGCAGCATACTATATGTATTTGCAAAACGGGGGCACAGGTCAGGATTCGATCCCCTGACCGCCACAACGTCGATCATTCACTCAACCCACTGAGCTATTTGCGCGCGTAATGCAAAATCCAAATGGTGTCCACTCTTACCGTAATTTATCCTAGAAATTTATGCAAAACGTTGCCGGATGCCTTCCCGGCGCGGTTGCGCAGCGTCCTTCTCGAGGCCGCGGAAGGGCCACCGCCATCGACGCCTACAACTATTGTGCCTACAACTACGAACATCGAGGAATTTTGGCAAAGCGTTTAAAACGTGTATGTGGAGCCAATGGTAAGAAATAGTACTGTCAAAAAATTAAATTCCAAAAACAGAGCACAAACTTTGAATTAACGGTGGAAAACCACCACCCAGGAATTTATAGCAATATCCAGAACCAAATTCTATAATAATAGCAGACTAATTGATACTCAATTGGGATTGCACCTATGCGGTGCTGCAGATCAGCTGAGGAGATTGTCTCTTTTATGCACAACAATGTAAGTGTATCTAAGAATGTCCCCCCCCCCCTCCAAACATGGAAAAATTAGCCATGGAAAGTATGTACAGCCAAAAAGGCAATTTCGATAACGCCCAACGACGACACTGCGCAGCTGGTCTGCCGCGTCGCTTAGGTGGTGCGACGCGGTCTGGGTTTCTGCGGTGCAATAGCGATTATTCACCACTTATTGTCATTTTTTTCCATCTAGTTATTCGAAGACATTCAATAACCTTTGAACATCTCCCAAGGTCACAATTTGAATTGTGGTAGATAAGCAGTAAACAAACCCCACCTTTTGTGATCTCTTTAAGGGCGGCTTCAATGATGGAGGAGGTTTCAGGAGGTTCAGGAATACAGATTTTGCTTGTGGATGACTTTAGCAAAGTTGCAGGTGTCCAATGTTTTGATTCTGAACATGAAGATAGTCTCGTTTTGCTGTTTCAATCTTTTTTCGCTGGATTTAGTATATTTATTTATTTATTTCATGCACGTAAAGTGTGCCACGTGGAAAACAAAGTTGTAATTAGTAGCAACACACATATAGGTACTTTCACGTATTCCAAATATTGAAATAGCGGTTAAAACCTCCTAAAACATAAGATTAGGCCTTACTTGTGCTCCTATCCGTCCCGTTGAATTTCTGGCCGAGCTCGGAGAACAACGTCTCATACTGAAAAGAGGAAACTAGTGTGAGCTCTTGTGCCACGGTTAGCCCACCGTTATGTTATAGTCATGTCACGGTGGCTCCACTTCGATCACTGCTACCTTTATTTACTCAAGAAAAAATTGTGAATGTTCTAAATTTATTCAGTTTTCCTCTGGAAGTACCGGCTGATCATCGAAGAGCCTTTGGAAACTCCCGGTTGACTCTCAAATAGCCCACAGTGAGCCCACAAATAACCCGCTGTAGGCCCCCAATTTTGTCTAATAACGGCGCACCACCGTTACATGAAAGTCCAGAATGCGACAGCCACAACAGGATGGAAAATTATTATATTTTACTTTTGTATTGGTTTTTTTCTTGGATAGATTGATGTTACTTGGATCATCCGTTCACCGTGAATGTTCATGACTTTCGTTTTTCGTAAATCGTGAATCGTAAATCGTCAAAAGTCACAAAATCACCATAACTCGTGACTAAAATAGTAGTTTTGCCCAACACAAATATTCGCTAGCTATGGTCTTGTCCCGTTCAAAGTAAGGAATTTTCAATATCGATCGAAAGTGATCACCATTCATAGTAGTCGATTCTATTCACCTTGAACGTCTCTTGTATCCATGATTGATCTTCCACAAAATTCTTTGGCATCTCTCCAACATCTCCTTCTTGAAGTCCGTGGGAACAATGTTCGAATAGAAAACTGAAGTGGATTTCTAATACAATGCTGGTCAATTTCTCTTGCATCACAGAACACCGCACGTCTGCTCTGCCGCATCGCACCATCTACGCGGTGCGGCAGACCACCTGGAAACCGTTGGTGTCGAGAGTTGCCAGTATTGATGTTTTGCTTATATCTTCACCCAAGCATTTCGGATTGGAGAGGAAGACACAAAGGAAGCGGTGGGAACATTAACCCGAAACAACAACGTTCAGTGGTCTACCGCGCCGCGTAGAGGGTGCGGTGCGGCAGAGCAGCCGGGTGATGCAAGAGATCGATACCGTATTAAAAATTTGATGCATGTCGTGAAAGAACATTTAACATTCTTTGCAAAATTTTCTCTTTCTATGGTTTTTAAATTTTCTTTTCTCAATAAAATTTCAATAAATTTTTTTTATTTGTTTTCTGAGTAATTCCAATGCGAAATTTTGTAACTCTCACTCGTAATTCAATACAATGTTGAGCATAGTGTCCATAATGCGTATATGTCGTGCAAGATCCGCGTCGACAACGAATTTTCTTGCTCTGTCGCTGAACAAAGTGTGTTTTGGATGACTCTAGACATGTATTTGTTAGGATTGAGGCAAGTTTCCCACAGCAGATTTTTTCCAAGAAATTTATATCACTAGAATTGTCAGGAGACGCTGATCACATTGGTGTACATCATTCCCCGTAAACAGGCCAAAAACTTTTAATCTCCTCTCTTTATACGAAGGGAAAACTAGAGGTGGGTGGGGCTTTCATGCAATGCCGGACTTCTTTCACGTACGCCTCCGTTCCTTCCGCCAGCATGTTTAACGTGTTTGGTGCCATTCGATCGATAACAGAGTTGAGTACTGGCATGTATTCATCGATCGATGGCACCTAACACGTTAAACGTGAGGTAGGGGGGACTGGCGCAGTAGCGTACACATGTGACAGAAATTCGGTTTTTCGTGTAAGCTCCGCCCAAACCTCCCCTAAAGTTGTGCTCCTGAAAACGGTGGTTTGGGCACTATTACAGGGTGTGCTGTATATTATTGCAATCAGCGTCTCCTAGCGAACCCAATTATATAAAAAACATTAGAAAAAAAAAAAACGAAGTATAGCGCTGCTCCTATGGAGTACCTCAGTAACTTATTTATAAGTTTTTGGCGTTCATTTCGTTTGATCTTCTGCGCAAATGCCATTAGTGTGTCGTGCTCACCTGGCCATAAAACCGTTGACATCTCTGAAATTCTTCAAATCTGTATCTTCACATGATTCCCTACCATCAAAAAAAAAAGAGTAAATAATAGTGAAAACGGAGTAGAAGCCCTGGTTAGGTTCCACTAAGACCTTGGAATGCTACCGGTTTTTAGTGAACAAACATTTCCTGAGGTAGATGTCTATTGCTGGAATGAGACTTACCAAAATCAGCTTCACCTCTACTTCTCTCTTGACTTTTATTTATCCTTATGGGAAAACGTGGATATCCTTGCGCTTGCATGCAGGAGCCCTTCTTGCTGAAATTACAACCTGCCTGTCAAAAAAAAAACAAAAAATGCGTAGTTTATTTTTCAATGGCCAAAAAAAAGGCGTGGATGACCAGAAATCTGTTAAATGTATGTAGTGTAAGGTCACGCAGTCAGCCCCTAAGAACCAGCATTGCTGCTCTCTCTCTCTCTCTGGGACAATCAATCAGTCACAAGAGTGCTAGTCAGAGACGCAGAGGTAGGTCACGCCCTGACTCCACTTCGCTGCTGCACCGTCACATAATTTACGCTACCAGTCAGTTTACACTTACGCATCGACAAAGACGGCCACACTGGCTCCACCAAGTCCGCCGCGATGCGGTGCGTGTTTCATTAAGCATATTATCATTGCGAACGCTATCCCATACAATGAATGTCCTTCGATGTATAATGATCTGAAATTGACCTTCTTGTAGGAAAATCATTTGAAAATTTTAAACCACGCTTTCTTTTTTGAAGCGCTAGTCAAATATTTTGAAAGAGGGAGGAGCTTGCCGGAAGGGGGCGTGGCCGAGCTCTACTATTGGCCAGTTTATCCACTTCGGCCAATCATAGAGCTTGGGTGCTTCTTGCGAGATAGACTCACCTCGCCTCTTCGTTGCAGGACTCTGAGTTTGAGGATACTGCAAATTTTTTGAATTCAAATGTGGTAGAGAGCGGCAAGTAGTTCCATGGCATGACCTGAAGAGAATAGCAGATATTTTGGAATTTTTAATTTAAAGGGTTTTGATGCACAGATGGAAGATTATTTCGATCCGAATAGTTTCATTCTGTCATTGCCAGGTGTGAAGTTACCCTATTTAGAGACCTTCTTACACCAGGTGCGAAGGAATAAATGTTTTTTTTCAGCGACCTGACAGTAGATGCGTGAGATCGAAGTGGGGGCGTGGCACTTTTCTGCGTCTATGACCTGCACTACTGTGATTGGTCGAGCAAAAGTGAACATGGTCAACAAATTACACATTGAAATGGGGGTTTGTAGAGTAGTGTGCGAGTGAATGGCATCAGATGTCAATGATGTTTTTGTGGCTAAACCTCCTCCCGGCTTAGTGAGTCCTAACGCTTTTGGATTCTCGAGGGCTAAATATTTCACCCAGCTTTTTCGGACGCCCCCTCTCATCATAAGAGTCGCTTTTCTTGAGAAGTGATCAGAGGCGCTATTTTTGATCTACCTTCGCTGCGATATAAAAAAGGAGCTGCAAAGACTATGGAACGTCTTCTGAGGTACTTTTTTAGGATTATTTTCTCAGAAAAAGGAGAAATTGGAAGGGAATTGAAGTAAAGAAAATGAAAAGGGATGCAACTCACTTCTGTGGAAGAAATTATTCCACTGAGGAGAAGCAGAAAAATAAAATATCCAGAAAATATCAGCGCTTCCAGCGTGAATATTGTGCAGACAACCATGCGAATAATTCTGAAAACAGTTAACTCAAAAATAATCTGAATTTTTGCTGGAAATCGTAGAGAAAACTCTGAGAATAACCTTCGCCGATTCTGGCGTTTCTCCTCCTTCAGCTGCTCCTGAGCAAGACGTCGCTTCTGATCCCTGTACCGAGCGCTTTCCAGGGGTTCGTCGAACGTTGTGCGTGCTCTGCGGAATCCCTTACTGTCTTCCTTGAACGGTCTTGAAGTGAACTCTTCCTTCTCCTCCTTTTCCTCCTTGTCCTCCTTTTCATCTTTTCCTTCTTTTTCATCCTTCTTTTCCTTGTCCTCGGCTTTGGATTGTGTTGGTGCTTCTTCGAACGGCCACTCATCGGGTTCCTGGTCCACAGCTGTTATGGATAGCGCTAATGGGAGTGGCGTGCTCGCCTGGGTAACCTCTAAACCCTCTTCGAAGCTGCCCGACAGGTTTTTTGCGGTTACAGCGAAGGGTCTGGGATCTTCTGCGCTTTTTGCCATGACATCTTCCGCACTTTTGAAAATTTCTCCTTCTTCCGAGTGAGCCATGGTAAGTGGTGTCTACCCTCCTCTACCTAGTGAACAGAAGATTTCTATGCTTATTTTCTACAGTACACTCAGCTTACCAGTTATTCCTGTCTGTTTATTTCACCGACTGAGAGCAAACACACTGTAGAAGTGAGCCATACTACTTGTTCCACCATTCTAATGATACTTTGGATTAGATAATTGACTTTACCCATGGTAAACGTGTCGACCTACCCATGCTTACCCGTTGAATGGCACCCACCAGCACGTTCGCTCATATGTAACGTTGCTTATATATATGCAGCTGATATTTATAGGTAATCATTATGGGCCTATGAGCATACCCATAGGTATGATTACCCGTGGGTAGCAGCTGGGTATAGCTAACGCCACGTATGGCCTACCATATTGATAAGTGCTAAGTGAGCAAGTTTGGGTACGTTGAAGGTTTACCATGGGTAATCTCGATGCGATGCCTCCAGGTCCTGAGCTTTCACTCTATGATTGAAAAAATCAGCTGTGTCAACCGTGCACTAGTCGGCGGCTCACCGTGGGCTACGTGAGGGTCAACCGCGAAGTATCCGTGGGTTAGTTCACTGAATGGTATTATCGTGACCGTGTAATGAATGTGAATTCATTACGGCTTGAAACTGCTAATTAGAGTGGGTATGTTACCCAGCTGGAATTGATTTAAGGGCATTTTATGCTTGGTGCGTGCGTGCGTCATACGCGCGTCAGACGTCAGATTGGTTATACGCCGACAGTTTATCACTAACCAATTGCTTTCTCATGCTGAGCCCTGAATAATTAAGGCTTGTACGAGAATTCCACTCAAGCGACGCGAATGGCCCACGATGTCGCAAGCGCGTGCGCCTCAGCTCCGTCTGGACTGCATCAGAGGTGCGTCTCGACCTAACCTTCATCATATAGTCGCACGCTCGACGAACGCACTCATCCGGTATAAATTGACCTATAAATCAACGAAGAAAAAGGAGGGGAAGGAATGAAATACATATGTGGTCCTGCTCGGATAAAATTATCCATTCTCTTGGAGCTTTGATGAAGTATTTTTTAGTTTCTCATAATGTAGCGACGATTAATACTCCCTTTGTTGCGCATGAACGAAAACAATATAAACTTCCAATGTTCTTCTGTTGAAAAAAAAAAACGGTACATACAGAGGACGTCAATCGATATCACACACCTAAAAACAAGGCCGCGCCGCACCTCACAAGCGACGCGGCAGACCATCTGGGCGTTGAGGCTTTTGAAGGCGGTCGTGACTAGTGCTTTGCTTATTTCTCCCACCACTAGTTCCTTTACGTCCGAGTACTTAACCAGCAGCATTCACGATCACGTCGGCGACCCACAATGGTTAGCAGCCCTACCGCGCCGCCTGGGTGTTACGGCGCGGCCTCGTTTTCAGGTGTGCAACAAGTATTAACCTCCCTGTAGGTACTCTTCGCTTTAACGACATTAAAGCGACAATTACACGTTGATGCGTCAATGATTTTTCGACTAGTCACTGTCGTCACTGATTTTTCAAAGTTCACAACATCACAGTGTCAAGTTACAGCTGTTTTAGTAGGAAATTAACGATCGAATTAACGATTAACGATGAACTGTTAATACTCGAGCCGTTCCATGGTCTTTTTTCTATTCCGTCGACACACGTATAAGTTAAAAATTTTATCAATGCAGCGTTTGTTTGTAAGATAATCGTTGTTTCATTTCTCGTTGGCATCATCTACGAATAGTTTATACTCCGTTGATGACTATGAATGCCTCATCTCTGTTGAAGAACATTGGAAAACTTCCTGAAAATCAATGTTTGAGAGGATTCTAATTTGTACTTTCAATGCTAGAGCTGTTCCGGTATTTTCTGGTTTCCACAGCGATCAGAAGTGCTCCCACTGCTCGAATAGGCCTCCATCTTAATGCTAATGCGAGAGCATAGACAGTGAAAAAGGGACGTGACCTGTGTATGCGTCCACCTCAGGCGGTGTTGTGATTGGTTGGTTACATGTAAGAATGCTCATAAGTGGAATTTATACTGGAGGGTGCAGAAAATCATGGAAAACATGCAGCGTGTTTAGAAAAGCTTACCATTGCGTACTTCTATAGCAGAAAGAGTTTCCTTCCTGGATAATGGGCCAGGTTTACCGAGTTTTCGTACTTGATTCTCAGTAGCTAACGCAGATCTATGTCATCTCTTCAGGAATGTCTAAAACAAGCTCTTCCCTTCATTAATTTCAAATTTTACATAGTCTATGCATACTCCACACGAAGTTTAAGGAGTCCCGGACAGTCGGCTGCGTTGCGGTGCGAGCGGCCGCAGCGCGGTCGACCCGATCGATACGCCCTGCAGCTGCGTCAGGCGCGCCGCAGTCTGCGCAATATGACGCAGCTGCTCCTTTGGGGGGCCAACGCTTCTGGTGGCTTACTATAGCTGTAAACTTACCCATGGCAAACCTTCTGTATGATATGTGTAACGAAGCGAATACGGGAACAGAAGTGGGATGGTGACAGCAGTTTCCAAAGGTTCTGCATGTTCAAGGTAAAGCAGAAGAGTCTGGACCATCCGAGGAACTTCCAGCGATTGCGTGATTTCGCCTCCCGGACCTGCCATTATAAGTTTGATCTTAAGAGCAGTAAAATCATTTTGTGAACGAAGGGTTGCCAGGCGAAGTGGCGATTTGTTCTGGGATATTTTTAACGATACGTCTTCAAGGGATTTTGGTAAAAATCTCCTTTCCAAATCTGCTATACTACCTTAGGAGGAAATTTCAGGAATTTTTCTCCTACCAAAGTTATGGAGATTAGGTATGCATGTTATCGGTTAAACTCATCCACTCCTGCTGCATTAGTGACGACCTCCTCGCAACCGCGTTGCGTCGCCTACCTCACACGATAATCACACATCCTAGCGCACATTTAACAAATTTAACTATTTCAAAAAGGTTCAACCGCTCCATACCTGTTCAAACCCGTGACGCGATGCGTGTCAGAACTTGTTAGAGCCGCAGCGAGTCAGCATCGCGGCGGAGAGCCCGAAAGATTCGTTTTGCCAAACTATCCGGTGCAAACATCGTTTCCACCCACCAAACATATCTTTAATATGGAAGGATGAGCAAACTTACCCATCTGTATGATTAACCAGACCTGGGTAACAACTTTGTACAGGCAGCATCACATATGGGTATGATGGGAGCCAGGTAAAGAATGGGTAATCCCAATGATGCATCTGGAACTGAATGCTTCACCCTTCACTTGGCACCCATCGACGCGTCTACCCATGCATGGCGTTGTCTTACCCAGCTGCTGCCTATGGGTAATAATAATACTCATGAGTTTGAAATTATCCAGCGAAAGGGCATTCTCTACCACGCCAGTAATCACGGGGACATGAAACGCTGGAAAGCACCGGTGAGCAATGCAAGATGACAATCGATACTTATCTTTTTCATTGTCACAGTCACCTACATCATTGGTTCATTCTGATCCTTTTCAAATTGACGAACTCCGGGCCGGTATGCATCACTGTGTTTAATAAGGGTAAACGTGTTATCCATGGTAAAGGAGAGGATCTTAACACGTTTACCCTGGGTAGATCAGGCCTTGGAAACAAGTTGTTACCTCATAATTCCTTTCAGAAAATCGTTTAGCCATTTTAGAGAAAATATTCAGGACCAACATCCCAGAATACGTATGGTAGGGTATACCCATGGTAAATCGCCAATTTCACTCATTTTCCCCATCGATTTTGATTTGCTTGGTATCTGATTGGTTGCTTACCTCATTATCAAAGACTAAAACTGGCCTAAGTGATATTTCCGACGTTTCACTTCTTTGTAGCCTTTTAGTGCCAAGCAAGCTACATATAATCCAAAACTTTGTGTAACCTAATTGTAAGCTAGAGAGGAAAAAGGAAGCAAACTTGGAACGAGCGGTGCCGCTGTATGCAATCGCTTGTTGTTTTCGTTTGTTCAGAATTGTGAAAAACTTCCCAGAGTATGGGAAGTTCTAAAAACACTGCTCCCCTTTAACCCACTTTACAGGGTGTTTTTCCGGGAGTAAAATCGGTGCAATTGCGGACCCAGTACAAAGGCTTCGTGCGAATTGCTGGAACCTCCGCTCTCACGTGGTCTTTCGACTGAGAATTTGATCTATTGGAATGGATCAGATCGCGCGCGATGTTTACTCCCGGAAAAACGCACTGTATCTAGTCCTAAAAAACGCTGAGAAAGATTTGACTAGTACCATTCTCTTAAGGGTCCTTCTATTTCTTGTGCTCTGCAAGAAAATGTGTTGTCGCTTATTATACAATTTCCTAAAAAAAACAAATTCAAGGAAATCTGAATCTTGTGTGCATAGATTGGGGGACCGCTATACTCCTCTCCCGCCATCGCTGGCCTTCATCGATCACGACATTTATCGATTTTGACATCGCGCCCCTTCCCTTCCGGTGAAGTAGGTAAATATGTTGTGTTAGGTAATTTTAAACTTTTTTACCAGAACAATAATTTTTTCAAGTCTCTCAATAGTCGGAAAAAGTTTCAAAATTCAAGACTTGCCTTACTCAAGGCCACGCCCCTTTTTGCCAACCCTCCCATAAGAAAAATTTCGTGTCCGCCGTTAATTCACGATGGGGCGCTGTTAGCGTCGCAGCGACACCACCAATCAATACGCATCAAAATCAATATCGCTGCTAACGGTGGCGACGCGTATACGCTGTGTTTATGCTTCGTCGCACCGCGGTCGTAACTCACATTCAGACCTTTTGAAGGCGGTTGGTCCGGTGTGGAGGTATGTGCCTGTAATAATTGCGTTGCTGTCAACCACGCGACCAGATTTCGCGTTCTGTTCATACTTTTTCCTTCAAAAATCAAGGAATGAACCCAGTTTACACTGCGCTTGATAGAACATGCTACGTGACAACTTCGTCGGTATTGTAGACATGAGCTTCTGGGTGCAGTTTGGCGTCGCGTATGTCATGGTTGTCGCTGCGACGCAAAGTATAGACACAGTCATACATGTGCAGCGGAAGTGGCGGTGCCAGTGAAAAAGGAGAGGGAAATTATTCGGAAAAATAGGGTTTGGAGAAAGCAACTGCCACCTATGGGGTAATTTATACTAGCTGCGGGCGTCAGTCGTGCATCAGTCGCACGCATCCATCTGCAAGGGATTTTCCGTGAAGACCGGTCAACACGGCATGTATATACATCCTCAATGAAAAGAACCTGTGGCCGCCGCGAGGACGTAGGCGCGTGCGTGTGAGCGATGCGACTGCTGTGCGACTGGGCCATATTCTTCATCATATAGACGCACGCGCGTCAGCCGCACGCATCCAATATAAATTGTCCTATTGGGATTTTTGACAAACATACCGGAATAAATCATGCAAATGCCAATAAAATGATATGACTGGCTTCAAAAAAGTTCAGTCCATTCGTACTGGTCCAATAGGAGAAACGTTCAGCGGAGGACCTGAAAAGATGTGTTCGCTCATGGTATCAACCACGGAGTTTGTTGGTGAATTTTTGTTAAAATAATGGTTCGTAAGTAATTACCTTCACCACAGCATTACTACTCATTACTCATGCCATTTACAGATTGCAGTGGCCAAACATACTTGATCCGTTTAGTTATTTGCTCATTTTTTTAAATCCTGTCACGAAGTGATCGCTCCGATTCATAGTGATGCCAAGACTCCGTACCTACGATAACACCTAACGCGGATGGTGATCTGCATTTGACAACATTTGCTCCTTCGGCAATCAATAGATCCTGCCTGTTGGCGGCTCAGCTTTTGCTTTGATAGCCTTCGGCCAGCGGCCATTTCCTTTTTCAGTAACTTTCTTTATAACTCCTAATTTCTACTGCATTTACGGTTCATTATTCTTATTACATTACAATCATGTGTAGGACAGCCTATTGCATGCTGGTTCATAGTTGCTTACTACATGCTACTGGGTATAGAGCGTTATACCTGGAATGGGGGTGCGGCCAAGCTCTACGACTGGTCAGTTCACCTGATCCGCCAATCGCAGGGCCCGTCAGCACCGCCCACTCCAGGTATAACGCTCCATACCCCATGCTTCACGAGCGCCGATATCTCCGCTTCTTTGTTGATGTAGTGCATTTAGATGACCATAGCGTCAGTTTCGATCCTTATTAAATCCATCGCTCAATGACGTTCTTATGATTTCATCCTGGTCGCTCATCGGATTTACAGTGTCCAATGTTAATGTTAGAATTGACGAATTCTTCTTAGTTTTACGTTCACTCATCTCATAATTAGTTTCTCTCAAAGGCAGGGGTCCACCTCTCTATGCATATTGGAGATATCAAAAGATTCTTGATGTCCTCGGCCCGCTGGTTCCAATAATGTACATCAAAAGTTCCAGAAGTGACGAAAACCCCATTTTTAATAGGGTCAAAGCACTCCTTGAAGCAGGAGCGGGATTCGCTCCAAGCTGTCTGTTCTGGGCCTCCGCCAGAGAACCAACATCGGTGAACATGTTTTGGCCTGTCCAATCAATAAGATCAACGGTGATGCACGTCTTTGCCTGTCAATTAGTTCGTAAGGCATGGAAAATGGCCTTTGTACTGCTCAAATTCGAATCCAGCTGATTTTACTCTGTAGTTTTTTTGAAGAGGAAGACCTGCTAGCGCAAAAGTTTGTATTCCCTGAAAGAAGCCCCAAAAAACTTCCTGGGACGAAATCAGTAAAGAGTATGTGCGAGAATCATGTGCGGAACCTACGAAGACGTTGAGGGCCAGCGTTTCTGCCAATGAATTCTATTTTGACGTCTGATGAGTTTTTAAGATATTTTGAGTCTGCAGTTGAAGACATAGTTAGAGCATCAAAATTTTAGTGCACGGGCAATTTTCGGCCATCCTGTAGACTCTTCAATTTTCCAGCGGTTACAATATGCTTTAGTAACTAGTAAACAACAATATCCACCTATTCGAATGCCGTATCATGGCCTTATCAAATTTTTCATTTTTCATTCGTCATACTCCACCAGATTCGTCCGATCTTCATTGACATTCATTGCGCTGTGATAATACACCGAAATAATAAGCTGTAAACGGTAAAAATATCCATCCGTGGCCGCATTCATGAAAGTTTCTGCGAAAGTGCTGAGCAGCTAAGATAGACGAGTTTCTTTCGCATCCTGCTATTCACCATTATCTTTCAGTACTGACTGAGGCAGGTCGGTACTGGAGCTATGGACCCAGTGCAATCTGTAAATTCAAAGAAGAGGTAAAAGCTGGAATTCACACCTACTCTGATAACTGTGCGGCACGAACGCAGCCCGAACAGCGCAATGATTCGGTTAAAAACCTTAGCAGCAACGGTTGCCAGTTGCTGCCATCCTTCTCTTGATTGCTGCCGTCCCTCAGCAATTGCTGCTAAAGGGCTGACAGATTGAGCAGCAATCGAGGGGAGGATGGCAGCAACTGGCAACCGTTGCTGCTAGGGTTCCTAACCAGACCATTACGCCGTTCGGGCTGCATTCGTCCCGCACAGTTATCAGAGTATACGAATTCTGCGCAACAAAACAAGGGATTTTAGGATTTCTTAGTAGGTAACGACGGCGACGATACCAGAAGAGAATAACAGCAGCAGCATACAAGTGGCATTCTCATACACCTTAAAGGCAGAGGCGCATCTCATTTTCGATGTTGATGATATCAGCAGATTCTTGACCTCCTCGCCACGCTGATTCCAAAAATGTACAGCAAAAGTCACAGAAGTGACGAAATCTTTATTTTTGATAGGGACGAAGTACTCGCTCCCTGGAGCAGGGCGGGATATCGCTCCAAGCTGTACTGGCTGCTCGTCACAGAAGCAACGTCGAATGAACACGTCTTGACCTGTCCGATCGATGAGATCAACAGTGATGCACGTCTTTGCACGTAAATTTACTCTAGCAAACTGTTACAAGCCCGTCCCGAAAAAAACGGGTTCAGAGGCCACTTTGAGACATTCCAAGTACATTGCCGGGAGCAGCGCCTCGAGAAGGTTAAGAATGTGTTAGTAGCCCAAACACAAATATGATGTAGGTCCCGCCTTTAAATACTGTCTCATCCCGCCAAGAC